>JARQOD010010747.1:0-26095 GCA_033576555.1 Oophaga sylvatica
CGGTCCCTGCTCCCCCCGGGGCAGATCCTGCGGTCCCCCCCGCCCCCCGACAGCCCTGCGGGCCCCCCACTGCCCCCGGGGAACCATTTCGTCCCCCACTTCCCCTACGATCCGCCCCCCCTCCCCGGGCGATTTCCGCGGGCCCCACGCCCCACAGATCCCTGGGTCCCCCCCCGCTCCCGGGACGTCCCCGGGCCCCACGCTCCCTAAAGATCCCGCCCCCCACCTCCCGGGACGATCCCGCTCCCCACCCCTCCGGAACAGACCCTGCTCCCCACTTTTCGGTTTCGATCCCAGCAACCCCACTGCTCCCGGTACAGATCCCGCATACCCCACTGCTCCCCGGACAGATCCATGACAGTCCCCACTGCTCCCTACAGATCCCCTGGGTGCCCCACTGCTCCCGTACAGATCCCGCTCCCACTGCTCCCGGTACAGATCCCTGCATACCCCACTGCTCCCGGTACAGATCCCAGCATACCCCACTGCTCCCGGTACAGATCCCTGCGTCCCCACTGCTCCCGGTACAGATCCCTGCATACCCACTGCTCCGGTACAGATCCCTGCATCCCCACTGCTCCCGTACAATCCATGCAGTCCCCACTGCTCCCGGTACAGATCCCAGCATACCCCACTGCTCCGGTACAGATCCCTGCATACCCCACTCTCCCGGTACAGATCCCAGCATACCCCACTGCTCCCGGTACAGATCCAGCATCCCCACTGCTCCCGGTACAGATCCCAGCATACCCCACTGCTCCCCGGTACAGATCCCCATACCCACTGCTCCCCGGTACGATCCTGCTCCCCACTGCTCCCGGTACAGATCCTGCATACCCCACTGCTCCCGGTACAGATCCATGCATCCCCACTGCTCCCGGACAGATCCTGCAGTCCCCCCACAGCTCCCGGTACAGATCCGTCCATGGCAAGTCCCCCACTGCTCCCGGTACAGATCCCTGCATACCCCACTGCTCCCGGTACAGATCCTGCAGTCCCCCACTGCTCCCGGTACAGATCCCTGCATACCCCACTGCTCCCAGTACAGATCCCTGCATCCCCACTGCTCCCGGTACAGATCCCTGCATCCCCACTGCTCCCGGTACAGATCCTGCATCCCCACTGCTCCCGGTACAGATCCCGCATACCCCACTGCTCCCGGTACAGATCCCTGCATACCCCACTGCTCCCCGGTACAGATCCCAGCATCCCCACTGCTCCCGGTACAGATCCCGCGGTACCCCACTGCTCCCGGTACAGATCCCTGCGGTACCCCACTGCTCCCGGTACAGATCCCTGCATACCCCACTGCTCCCGTACAGATCTCTGCGGTCCCCACTGCTCTCGGTACAGATCTCGCGTCCCCACTGCTCCCCGACAGATCCCTGCGTCCCCACTGCTCCCCGACAGATCCATGCAGTCCCCACTGCTCCCAGTACAGATCCCTGCGGTCCCCACTGCTCCCGGTACAGATCCCTGCGGTCCCCCACTGCCCCGTACAGATCCCTGCATACCCCGCTCCCCGTACAGATCCCAGCTCCCCACTGCTCCCGGTACAGATCCCTGCGGTCCCCACTGCTCCCGTACAGATCCTGCGTCCCCACTGCTCCCGACAGATCCCTGGGTCCACTGTCCCGTACAGATCCCTGCGTCCCCACACTGCCGGAACAGATCCCTGCATACCCCACTGCTCGGTAAGATCCCAGCATACCCCACTGCTCCCGGTACAGATCCCAGCATACCCCACTGCTCCCCGACAGATCCTGCAGTCCCCCACTGCTCCCGGTACAGATCCCTGCAGTCCCCACTGCTCCCGGTACAGATCCCTGCGTCCCCACTGCTCCCGTACAGATCCCTGCATCCCCACTGCTCCCGGTACAGATCCCTGCATACCCCACTGCCCAGTACAGATCCCTGCGGTCCCCACTTCTCCCGGTACAGATCCCAGCATACCCCACTGCTCCGTACAGATCCCAGCATACCCCACTGCTCCCAGACAGATCCATGAGTCCCCACTGCTCCCAGTACAGATCCCTGCATCCCCACTGCTCCAGTACAGATCCCTGCAGTCCCCACTGCTCCCGTACAGATCCCGCATACCCCACTGCTCCCGGTACAGAACCCAGCATACCCACTGCTCCCGGTACAGATCCCTGCATACCCCACTGCCCCGGTACAGATCCCTGCATACCCCACTGCTCCCGGTACAGATCCAGCAGTTCCCCACTGCTCCCGTACAGATCCCTGCGATCCCCACTGCTCCCGGGAAAAGATCCCAGCATACCCCACTGCTCCCGGACAGATCCCTGCGTCCCCACTGCTCCCGGTACAGATCCCAGCATACCCCACTGCTCCCGGTACAGATCCCAGCGTACCCCACTGCTCCCCCGGGACAGATCCCTGCGGTACCCCACTGCTCCCGTACAGATCCCTGCATACCCCACTGCTCCCCGGACAGATCCTGCGGTCCCCACTGCTCTCGTACAGATCCCTGCGTCCCCACTGCTCCCAGACAGATCCCTGCGTCCCCACTGCTCCCCGGACAGATCCATGCGGTCCCCCACTGCTCCCAGTACAGATCCCTGCGGGCCCCACTGCTCCCGGTACAGATTTCCTGCGTCCCCACTGCTCCCGTACAGATCCCTGCAGACCCCACTGCTCCCGACAGATCCATACAGTCCCCCACTGCTCCCGGTACAGATCCTGGTCCCCACTGCTCCCGGACAGATCCGCGGTCCCCACTGCTCCCGGTACAGATCCCTGCGGTCCCCACTGTCGTCTCTGCGTCACAGGACAGATCCCTGCTCCCCCCTGCTTTCGGTACAGATCCCAGCAACCCCACTGCTCCCGGTACAGGGTCCCAGCATAAACCCCACTGCTCCCCGACAGATCCATGCAGTCCCCACTGCTCCCGTACAGATCCCTTTGGGCCCCACTGCTCCCCGTAAGATCCCCGCGGGCCCCACTTGCTCCCGTACAGATCCCGCATACCCCACGCTCCCTCGCCCTTCGATCCCACGGTCCCCCCTGCTCCCATCCCGGGACAGATCCCAGCATACCCCACTGCTCCCGGTACAGATCCCAGCATACCCCACTGCTCCCCGACAGATCTGCAGTCCCCACTGCTCCAGTACAGATCCCTGCAGTCCCCACTGCTCCCAGTACAGATCCCTGCATCCCACTGCTCCCGTTTCAGATCCCAGCATACCCCACTGCTCCCGGTACAGATTCCCTGCAGTCCCCACTGCTCCTGTACAGAAACCGTGCAGTCCCCCACTGCTCCCGGTACAGATCCCAGCATACCCACTGCTCCGGTACAGATCCCTGGCCCCACTGCTCCCGTACAGATCCCTGCGTCCCCACTGCTCCGGTACAGATCCCTGCATACCCCACTGCTCCCGACAGGGTCCCTGCGGTCCCCACTGCTCCCGGTACAGATCCGCATACCCCACTGCTCCTAGTACAAATCCCTGCGGTCCCCACTGCTCCCGGTACAGATCCCTGGGGGTCCCACTGCTCCCAGTACAGATCCCTGGGGATCCCCACTGCTCCATACAGATCCCTGCGGTCCCCACTGCTCCCGTACAGATCCCTGCATACCCCACTGCTCCTAGTACAGATCCCTGGGTCCCACTGCTCCCGGTACAGATCCCTGCTACCCCACTGCTCCCGGACAGATCCGTGCAGTCCCCACTGCTCCCGTACAGATCCCTGTGGTCCCCACTGCTCCCGTAAGATCCCTGTGGCCCCACTGCTCCCGGGACAGATCCCTGCATACCCCCCTGCTCCCCGGACAGATCCCTGCGGCCCCCACTGCCCCAGTCAGATCCCTGTGGTCCCCACTGCTCCCGTACAGATCCCTGCGGGCCCCACTGCTCCCCCGGACAGATTTCCCTGCGGGCCCCACTGCTCCCAGTACAGATCCCCGCATACCCCACTGCTCCCCGGAGAGATCCCTGTGGGCCCCACTGCTCCCAGTACAGTCCCTGCAGTCCCCACTGCTCCCAGTACAGATCCCTGCATACCCCACTGCTCCCCGGAGAGATCCCTGTGGTCCCCACTGCTCCCCGGAGAGATCCCTGTGGTCCCCACTGCTCCCCGGACAGATCCCTGCAGTCCCCACTGCTCCCAGTACAGATCCCTGCGGTCCCCACCGCTGACTATATCCCATTTAGAGAACGTCCCATTCATGACGACTCTTTGTTTCCGGTCATTTAGCCAATTCCTTACCCATCTCCATAGTTTCCCCCAGTCCCGGCTTCTGGAGCTTCAGTATAAGGCTGTTATGTGGAACAGGATCAGAGTCCGGTGGGGGCAAAGAGCCGGACGTTAGAGGCGGAGGGCCGGACGTCGGGGGCGAAGAGCCGGACGTCGGGGCGGGGGGCCGGACGGTGGGGGCGGAGGGCCAGACGGTGGGGGCGGAGGGCCAGACGGTGGGGCGGAGACCGGACGTGGGGCGGAGGGCCAGACGGTGTGGGCAGAGGGCCGGATGTTGGCGAAGGGCTGGACGTTGGGGGCGTGGAGGGCCGGACAGTGGGGCGGAGGGCCGGACGTTGGGGGCGGAGAGCCGGACGGTGGGTTCGGAGGGCCGGACTTTGGGGGCGGAGAGCCGGACGTTGGGGCGGATGACCGGACGTTGCGGGCGGAGAGCCGGACATTGGGGGCGGAGGGCTGGACGTGGGGGCGGAGGGTCGGACGATGGGGGAGGAGGGCCAGACGTTGGGGGCGGAGAGCCGGACAGTGGGGGCGGCTAGCGGGGGGCCGAATGTTGCGGGCGGAGGGCCGGACGTTGGGGGCGGAGAGCCGGACGGTGGGGCGGAGAGCCGGACGGTGGGGGCGGAGGGCCAGACAGTGAGGGCGGAGGCCGAACAGGGGCGGAGGGCCCGGCCGGTGGGGCAGAGGATCGTTGGTCAGAGAGCCGGACGTTGGGGGCGGAGGGCCGGACGGTGGTGTAATGTATGTGGTACAGTTCATATAGCGTCTTGTGCTTGGGTGCGATGAAAATACTTGAGACACAGGTTTGATAAAGAAAGTCTTGTATTGCTTCATACAAATTGGCAAAAATAAACACACAGTTTGCAGACACAGAAGCAGGAGACACAGCAGGCCAGAGTAATCTAAGCTCAGCAATAACTCTCCACAACAGATTCAGATCTTCTTCTATGTTACCGCAAGTCCATGCAAACGTGAGGCTCTCAAGAGCAGAGTTCAGAGTCCACAAGTGCTTCAGAGTTCCTCAGTAGGAATGGCTGGAGTACAAGGTCCAAGGCTTCAGGAGTCAGAACACAGGTTCACTGCAGGCTAGATTCTGAAGCACTGATTGCTCAGCTGTGGCTGTTTAAGAAGCAAACGGAGAGAATCAGGGCGGGAACATGCAAGCTGGAAAACTCCATTTTGACTGAGGGCAAGATAGCTGCAGCAAGACAGAAAGCAAAATGGCAGACGAACAAACTGAGTTTCAGAAACAGATACACAGAACCTTACATTACTCCCCCCTTAGGGACAACCTCCGGATGACCTCAGACCAGGCTTGTGTGGGTACCTCTGATGAAACTGACGGAGCAAGCGAGGAGCATTAACATTATTGACTGGCTCCCATGAGTTGTCCTCCACTGGGTAGCCCTGCCATTTAATCAGATATTGTAACTGATTTCTATACAACCTGGAATCTAAAATCCTTTCCACCACAAATTCTTCCTGACCATCGACTAGCACTGGGTCAGGGCAAGGAGAAGAACGTCCAGGAAACGTATTGGGTGTCGCAGCCTTTAGTAGGGATACATGAAAGACAGGGTGGATTCTCATAGTTCTGGGCAATTGAAGACGACAAGCAACGGCACTTATAATCTTACTGATTTTATAGGGTCCAATGTACTTATGTCCCAACTTAGACGATGGAATCCTTAACTTAAGATTTCTGGTTGACAGCCAGACCAGGTCTCCTACCTTAAAAGCTGGTGCAGGTTTACGAAATTTATCTGCTGCCTTCTTGTACCTTTCCTGAGCCGATTCCAGATTCTCCTTTTAGAAGATCCATATTCTTCTGTAAAGTCGTGACTCTTTCAGCCACTGCCGGCAAGGCGTCTCTATGGGAAATCGTGGTAGAATGTTAGGATGATAACCTAGATTAGAGTAAAAAGGAGACTGCTTAGTGGAGGCGCTCTGAGAGTTGTTGTAAGAGAACTCAGCTAATGGAAGTAGATCCACCCAATCATCCTGTAGGTGGCAGATAAAGCAGCGGAGATACTGCTCCAGGGTTTGATTGGTTCGTTCGGTTTGTCCATTAGTCTGGGGATGAAAAGCAGAAGAAAGGTTTACTTTAATGTCCAATGCTGCACAGAAATTTTGCCAAAACCTAGAAGTGAATTGCACCCCTCGATCCGAAATAACCTCATCCGGTACTCCATGTAAACGAAACACATCTTTAATCATCAAATCTGATGTCTGTTTTGCAGTGGGTAAGCCGACACAAGGGATAAAATGAGCTGCCTTTGTTAAACGGTCAACCACCACTAGAATAGTGTTCTTCCCTTGAGAGGTTGGTAATTCCACAATGAAGTCCATAGAAATGGATCCCCACGGGCGGGACGGGGTGGGAAGAGGCTGTAACAGACCAGTTGGTGAAGAGCGAGGTGTTTTGCATCTTGCACAAACCTCACACGAAGTGACATAGTCCAAAACATCCTTCCTACAAGTGGGCCACCAAAAGAAACGAGAAAGAAATTCCTGTGTCTTTAGAATTCCTCTATGCCCGGCTATTTTGGAATCGTGAATGAGTTGCAATACTCTCAATCTGACTGTTTCAGGTATATACAGACGTTGTCCCAGAATCCACACACCATTCTTAAAAACAAGACTTACGTCCCTTGGGGTTGAGCCAAAAAAGAATCCGCATGGTATGCTTCCTTGATGTCCTTAAGTAGGTCTTGATGATGAATCACTCCTAGGAATCTAGAGTCAGGAAGAATAGTCTTAGGAGGAGTAATTGGACGTGTCTCTGCTGAGTAAATCCTAGAGAGTGCATCAGCCTTTCCATTGCGCGATCCTGGTCTATAAGAAATAATAAAATTAAATTGGTTTAAGAAAAGATTCCAGCGAGCCTGGCGAGGAGTCAGGCACTTAGCCGACCTGATAAACTCAAGATTACGATGATCTGTCAGGACGACTATTTGCTGTGCAGCTCCTTGAAGAAGGTGTCTCCATTCTTTGAAGGCGGCAATAATGGCCAACAACTCTCTATTGCCCACATCGTAGTTCTTCTCAGCCGAAGACAACTGCTGGGAAAAGAAGGCACAAGGATGCAAGACATTCTTCTCACCTGTTCTCTGAGAGAGTATAGCTCCCACGGCACAGTCTGAAGCATCCACCTCTATTATGAAGGCAAGCTCTGGGTTGGGATGTACTAGGATAGGTGCAGTGGTAAATTTATCTTTTAGACGGGAAAATGCTTCCTGGGCTTGGGGAGTCCAGGAGAACTTAGACTCTTTCCGGGTAAGTTGAGTGATAGGTGACACTACCTCAGAGAAATTTCTAATGAAACGTCTATAGAAGTTTGCAAACCCGATGAAGCGCTGTACCTCCTTCACATTTCTAGGACTTGGCCAATCATTGATGGCTTGGGTTTTACTTCCATCCATACTAATTCCTTGTGTAGACAGTACATACCCCAGAAATTGAATTTCAGTCTTATGGAATTCACACTTTTCAAGCTTGATGTAAAGATGATTTTGTCTTAGACGTTCCAAGACCATTCTCACATGTCCATGATGTTCCTCTGTGGAGTTAGAAAAAATTAAAATATCATCCAAATAAATTACCACGAATGTATCTAGGAGATCCCTGAAGATGTCATTCACCAAGTGTTGGAAAGTGGCTGGGGCGGTACTCAGACCAAAAGGCATAACCAGATATTCAAAGTGTCCATAGCGTGACCTGAATGCAGTCTTCCATTCATCCCCAGGTCTAATACGGACTAAGTTATAGGCCCCACGAAGATCTAGTTTAGAAAAAATTTTGGCATGTCGCACTCTCTCCAATAACTCAGGGATTAAAGGCAATGGATAACGGTTTCTAATAGTAACCTTATTGAGTTCCCTATAGTCTACGCATGGTCTCAGGGATCCATCTTTCTTCTTTACAAAGAATATGGGTGCCCCTGCAGGAGATGAAGAGGGGCGTATGAAGCCCTTGGCTAGATTTTCGTCTATGTACTCTTTTAAAGCCTTCAGCTCGGGCCCCGCCAGGGGGTAGATCTTACCAAAAGGTATCTCTGCTCCAGGCAATAATTCAATTGGACAATCATATGGACGGTGAGGAGGAAGCTGGTCAGCGTTCTTCTTGTCACATAAATCCACATAGTCCTGGTATACAGCTGGTAGTTCAGGGACTGACATGATTCCTTTAGGAACAGAGCAAGCTGAAATTTTGGACTCATCTGTTTCTCTGGAAAGTGTAATTCCTTGGTCTCCCAGTTAATGGTAGGATTCTGAGCCTGCAGCCATGGTAGCCCTAGAATAATGGGAAAGTGAGGAGAAGAGATAAGCATAAAGGACAGTTTCTCTTGATGATCTTTACCCATAAGAACCTTTAAAGGCTCTGTTTCCTGATCCACTGGTCCAGAGGTCAGCAGGGAGCCATCCACAGTTTCCATCTGTACTGGAGCAGCCTTCTTCACTGAACGTATTCCCTGTTTTAGAGCAAAGGAGACATCCATAAAATTTCCACTTGCACCTGAGTCGATCATAGCAGAGCTAGACACCCAGGCTGAGTCAACCCAGAGTTTGATGGAAAGAAAACAGTGAGAATTTTTTTCTTACAACTCAGCTGGGACACCGCTGAGGAAACTTGAAAGATGGCAGCATTTACACAGTCAACGTCCTCAGAGGTAACGGAGTTTAAGTCCGAGAAATCAAGATCTGTTGCTGCAGCTCTCTCTGGAGCCTGAGGCTCGGACCTGACAGATCCCCTCTCGCAACACTCACAGTGAATGAGTGCTGCAGTAGTCTTGCGAGAACGGCTGGGACAGTTAATAATAAAGTGCCCTGACTTACCACAATAAAAACATAGATTCTCCTTAAAACGATGTTCCTTGCGTGCATCACTAACCCGTCGTAGTAAAGAGTCTACCTGCATGGGTTCAGGTTCAGGTTCCCGTGTAATCCTATTCAAAGGTTCCTTAGCTGGAGAGGAAGGTAGGAAAAGGTTAGTACGATTGTTTTCGAACCATCTCTCTTGCCTGCGTTCAGTTAAACGAGTATCAATACGGATGCAGTAGTTAATAAAGTCACCTAACGCAGTGGGAGGGTCGGCACGAGCAAGTTCATCCTTAATCAGTGGGGATAACCCCTTTCGAAAAATAGATTTTTTGGCGGAATTGTCCCAGGTGGTATCAAGGGCCCATCTCCTGAAATCCAAGGCATATTCAGCTACCGAGTGCTTACCTTGGCGCAAAGCTAACATGGCTGCTTCAGCTGTTGCACCTCGATTGGGGTCATCAAACACCTGCCCCATGGCTGAAATAAAAGTCATCAAGGTGATTCAAACAATCATCCTCAGTCTCAATCAGAGGGTTTGCCCATATCAAAGCCTTGTTGGTAAGCAACATAATTACAGTAAGCACTTTAGATCGTTCAGTAGGAAATTGTGAAGCATGTGCAGAAAAAAACAGATTGCATTGATTAACAAATCCCCTGAATTTTTCACGTTCACCACCAAAACGAAAAGGGGCAACTTGGGAATCCCAGAACTCGGGGCCACGGCAGGAGCCTGGACTCGCCCCTCCAGAACCTCAATCCTGGCTCGCAAATCCTGGGTAGTCTGTCCAACCACTTGCAAATTGTGATTATTTAGGTCCTGAAGATTTGTAAAACGGGTCTTTATATTCTGCAAATCTGCAAGGATATTATCAGTCACTCCGCAAAGTTCCTTTATGCGGGCCTCCATTTTCCAGATCTTTTAAGACAGGATACTGGAAGAAGAGGAGAGAAAAAAAAACAATAGTGTTCACCTGTGGCAACACTGAAGAAAGAAAAAAAAAACTTTAAGGGAACTGCTCACCTGGAATGGTTGTGAGAAGTCACAACCACTATCATCACAGAAAGCTTTCAACCAGACATCTGATATCCAGAGTTTCAGCAGACAAAAAGAGAAAAGAAAGGAAAAAAAAACAATAGTGTTTACCTGTGATAACACTGCAGAAAAAAAAACTTAAGGGAATTGCTCACCTGGAATGGTTGTGAGAAGTCACAACCACTGTCATCACAGAAAGTACAACCGACGTCTGATATCCACAGTACAGCAGACAAGCCTTCCAGACCCAGCAGACACTAACGTTTGGCTTCAGAATCTTGTAATGTATGGGGATACAGTTCATATAGCGTCTTGTGCTTGGGTGCGATGAAAATACTTGAGACACAGGTTGATAAAGAAAGTCTTGTATTGCTTCATACAAATTGGCAAAAATAAACACACAGGTTGCAAACACAGAAGCAGGAGACACAGCAGGCCAGAGTAATCTAAGCTCAGCAATAACTCTCCACAACAGATTCAGATCTTCTTCTCTGTTACCGCAAGTCCATGCAAACGTGAGGCTTTCAAGAGCAGAGTTCAGAGTCCACAAGTGCTTCAGTGTTCCTCAGTAGGAATGGCTGGAGTACAAGGTCCAAGGCTTCAGGAGTCAGAACACAGGTTCACTGCAGGCCAGATTCTGAAGCACTGATTGCTCAGCTGTGGCTGTTTAAGAAGCAAACAGAGAGAATCAGGGCGGGAACATGCAAGCTGGAAAACTCCATTTTGACTGAGGGCAAGATAGCTGCAGCAAAACAGAAAGCAAAATGGCCGACGAACAAACTGAGTTTCAGAAACAGATACACAGAACCTTACAGGTGGGGATGGAGAGCCGCGGGGGAGGGCCGACGGTGGGGCGAAGAGCCGGCGGAGGATGGGTGGAGCCGGAGGGAGGGCATAGAGCCGGACGGGGGGGCGGAGACTGGGCTCCCTGTAAACTAGCTGTACACTTTGTAAGATAAAAGCTCTCATTGTAGGAGAATAAAGCATATTAACCCCTTCCCAACATGCTCTGTACATACACTGCTCTGTGGGAGCCGCGTACCCTCAAACAGCAGTATATGTACGGCACCGCGTTCGCGCGGCTTCATGTTGCGTGCTGAGGCGATCGGGTGCGGGTGTCAGCTCTATGTGAGAGCTGACACCCTGCAGTAACACCCATGATTGGTGCTAGCACCGATCGCAAGCATTTAACCCCTCTGATCCCGTTGTCAGTAGTGACAGCGACATCGAGGAGCATTGCGCAGGAAATGGATTTCCTGCGCGCTTCCATCAGGACAACTCAATGCAGTCACGTTGTCCTGATGGTCTCCATGGTGACCCCCGGCCGTAAGATGACCTTGGGGTCCTTCAGGGAAGGTGGCTTGTCAGCGCCTGCTCAGATCAGGACCTGGAACGCCTCCTTCCCTGCCTGTCAGACGCTGTCAGACGCTGATCTGATACCCTGCAGAGCAGAAGCATCAGATCAGCGATCTAGTGTAATACAGTGATGTCTCATCCTGGGACAATCTAAGAAAGTAAAAAAAATAAAAATATTAAAAAATGTAAAAAATTTAAAAAAAACCTCAAAGAACAAAAAAGAAAAATATTTTTCCAATAAATACATTTATATAAGTAAAAGAAATAAACAGAAGTACACTTCTTTGGTATCGCCGCGTCTGAAACGACCCGCTCTATAAAACTGTCCCGCTAGTTAACCCCTTCAGTGAACACCGTAAAAAAATAAAATAAAAATGAGGCAAAAAGCAATGATTGATCATCATACCGCCGAACAAAAAGTGCAGTAAAACGCGATAAAGACGGATATAAATAAACATGATACCGCTGAAAAAGACATCTTGTCCCGCAATAAACAAGCTGCCATACAGCTCCATCAGCAGAAAAATAAAAAAATTATAGGTCTCAGAATAAAGCGATACAAAAATAATTATTTTCTATAAAATAGTTTTTCATTGTGTAAAAGCGCCAAAACATAAAAAAAATATAAATCTGGTATCGCATTAATCGCACCGACCTGAAGAATAAAGTCGCCGAATCACTTATACCACACGAGGAACGTCGTAAAAAATAAATAAAACCAATTCTTCAACTGCTGTTGATTTGTTCATTCTATCTCCCAAAGATCACAGTAAAGCTCAACGCACAGTTATCCTGCACTCTACGCTGAGCACTTACATCAGGGTTTCTTTGTAAATCTCTGAAATACGTAATTCAGACAGAACCCCTGGAGGAAGATTCCCTATAATGAGGCAGATGGAGGCACTGCGGACACCGTGTGACCTGTGATCCGGCAGTGTCCATCTTTTTAGGATTCCATAAAAGTGCTGTTGGACACAGTTTTGTGCACTTCTGAAAAGAAGGACATGGCTGAACAGAGGCCAGACAGAGTCCAGAGTAACTGCAGCCTCATTATAGTGAATGGATCCCTCGGGAATTTCATCTGTCACGTCACTCAGATTTAGATAGAAACCCTGATGTAAGTGCTCAGCGTAGAGCGCCGGATAAATGTGATCCCAAACGTTATGTAAAATGTTCCCAATAAAAGATTCAACTCAATCCACAAAAAAAGCAAGTCCCCACTCAGGTCTGTCATCTGTTAAAGGAACTATAGGGGGCTTTCACGTTACTGGTAGCACAAAGGCTCTGAAAAAGTGAAATGGCTTCATAACCCTCCAGAATGCTTTGGGATTCTCATCTCCACACAATAAGATAAAAGAGAATGGATCTACCTGTGGCCAAATATTTTTGTATGCCCGATCACAGCACCATGGACATGGAATTACTTGTACTGAAAGGTAATTTCACATCTCAAAGACACAGGAGAGTTTGTGAATACAAACTGATGATGACCTTTGACACTCTCAGTGCTGGAATGAACCTATCACATGGATTTATGGCCTTTTACATCAATTAAGGAATTTGCTCCCAAGACCCTGTGAGAACATCACAAAACATTACCAGACCCCAATCAGAGGGCAATAAAACTTTCACACTCCTTATCTATGAACTGTTCCAATATTTATGTTCATCTCTATCTCCCATATTGACAGTTCTGCTTCACGTCACTTGTCTTATCTATTGCATATTCCTGTGTCCTGTTGTGTATAAATATGTGATTCTTCAGATGTTGTATTAGTCTTTGCCTGATGAAGAGACCTGAGTAGTCTCGAAAGCTGCAATTTGTTACCATCTTTTCAGTTAGCCATTAAAAGGTATCAACCACTGAGGACTCTAAAGTCTAAATATTTTTCTATCTACTGGCTAACATGTGTGAGACAGTGAGAGTATGTGTGTTGAATGGGGTGTACATTTCACCTAGATACTTTGCTGACTGGTATAAGGGAAATATATGGCTTTGTAAACCTAGTGGTAGAGAAAGGTCACTACACCTTACATTCAGTACACACTTGCAGCTCAGGCCTGAAATCACTCAGCTGTTAATTAGGAGACCAGAAGTAGGTGTCTGCGAACACAGTTAGAGAGCTCGCTTAGTCTGGACACAGGAGGGGTCCAGGCACAGAAGGTGTCTCCAGGAGTATGAGCTGTCTCAGTCTGGGTGCTCGATGTACCCCGGACACAGGAGTAGTCTCTGTGAGAATCCATGCGGATAGCTGCTGAATAGGAGGGGAGCTCTCTCAAGTCTGGACGTTGAAGGTGCCTTCAGACACAAGGAGGAGACTCTGTGAAACTCCATGCTGGTAAATGCTGAACATATGTGTTGTTTTGGCCCAGGCTGTTAGAGTCTGGTCCTGGATAGATAGGGAAACCTATCTAAGTGTAGTAAGTGGCTGGACAAGCCCAGGTCTTATGTTTATGATTTGGTTTTGATTATGTTCTGTTTGCTGTGGACTTTAATAAAACTGGTTGCGGCCAGTTTTTACCAGAACTGCTGTCTGTGAATGAACTGTTTCCGTGCCACTCCGTCTACCCGGACGGCGATCCCAGAGCTATATCCCCTGAAAAGCTTACACATGGTACAAAGATATACATCATTACTGTAACCCTCCAGAAGAAATTCAGCAAATTCTGTGCTCCCAAATCCAAATGCCCCCTCCCTTCTGAGCCCCAGTGTGCCTAAACCACATGTAGCGTCCACATGTATGGCATTTCTGTAGTGATGAGAGCCCACCTAACTTACGGGTGCGTGTCTCCACAAGCATGGGCTGGGCATAATGTACTGGTCACTACAGCGTACTGGTCACTACAGCGTACTGGTCACTACAGCGTACTGGTCACTACAACAGCAGTTTGCAATTTTCACTCAGCAACATCCATTACTGCTTGTTTCGGTAAAACACCCATGGAGTCAAAATGGTTACTACATCTGTAGATAAATTCCAAAAGGGGTATCATTTCCAAAATGGAGTCACTTGAGGGGGATTCTGCTTTTCTAGCAATTAGGGGCTCTGTATATGGAGTCTGCAAACTATTCTAGGAAAATCGGCGCTCCAGGAGGCAAATAGCGCTCCGTCCTGCCTGAGTCTCTCCGTATGGCTAAGCAGTACTGTGCAGCCACATATGGGGTATTTCTACATTTAGCAGAAATTGTGGGACAAATTTTGGTGCCGTTTTTACCCATTTCCCAGTGTGAAAATGTAAAACTTGGGACTAACACACAATCTTGGTGGTAAAAATGTAAATTATTTTTCTTCACTGCCCAGTGGTATAACATTCTGTGACACACCCGTGGTGTCACTATGATCACTGCACCCCTAGGTGAATTCATTGAAAGGTGTAGTTCATAAAATGGGGTTAAATTAAAGCACTGTAAGAATCTGAGTACATCCTTTAAAATGTCATATGTTCAGCTGTGCAGAAAGAGAGTCCTTGTGAGCAGCGTTGGGAGGTGGCGGTGACCTCTCTTCTTTTCTGTCTTCAGACCTTCTGCGGCTCCCCACCTTCCTGCGTCCTACGACCCAGAAGAGGCCGGTGCAGAAGCTGACGGCCTTCCAGCTGCTGGATCACCTGGACCCGGTGGTCTTCAGTCTGTGCTCCAACGACCAGGAGAAGATTGTCCAGACCAAGCGGTGGCTGCAGCAGCAGATCGAGCAGGAGCAGACGGAGAGCACGCTGACGGACGAGAGCGTGGCCGAGCTGGAGGACGCCGACTACCAGAAGATCCTCGACCTCCAGAGAAAGTTCCAGGTGTCCGTCGTCTACCGACCGCCCGACCCCTCCATCCACATCTCCGGCCTCACCCGCGACGTCCTCTGCGTCAGCAACCAGATCCAGAAAATTGTCACTTGTCTAAAGGACCGAAAAAGCCGGGAGCGCGCGGCCGAGCTGACCGCCAACCTGGTGGAGTGGAGGCACCAGCACGGAGTCAACATGGCCGTGTTCGAGGACATGGCAAACCTGGAGCTGGAGGAGGCAAGGAACGCAAATAAGGGCAGCATCACCGTCCAGAGCCGCAACCAGAAGATCACCGTAGACCCAAAGAACCTGACGGCCACTGACAGCCATGGAAACCGGATCACCATCGAGCGGGTCCTGAAACATGGTAAGGACACCTCACCACCGACCTCAGTGATGTCATCACCGGGGGCGGGCTGGAGTATATGAGGTGTGGTCTCATTATATCAGTGATGTCATCACCGGGGCGGGGCTGGAGTATAAGGGGTGTGGTCTCATTATATCAGTGATGTCTTCACCGGGGCGGGGCTGGAGTATAAGGGGTGTGGTCTCATTATATCAGTGATGTCTTCACCGGGGCGGGGCTGGAGTATAAGGGGTGTGGTCTCATCATTACATCAGTGATGTATTCAACATGGGCGGGGCTGGAGTATAAGAGGCGTGGTCTCATTATATCAGTGATGTCATCACTGGGGCGGGGCTGGAGTATAAGGGGTGTGGTCTCAGTATATCAGCGATGTGATCGGCGGGGCTGGAGTATAAGGGGCATGGTCTCATCAGTATATCAGTGATGTCATCACTCGGGGCGGGGCTGGATTATAAGGGGTGTGGTCTCATCATTATATCAGTGATGTCATCACCGTGGCGGGGCTGGAGTATAAGGGGCGTGGTCTCATCAGTGATGTCATCACCGTTGTGAGCGCTGTCTCGTTCACACTTGGGAGCAGAGATCTCGGCGCTTCTTGTCCTGATCTGCAGATAATTGTTACAATGTGTCAGGAGATTTCTGCTTTCCATGAGTTGATACATTGTAACGACTTCCTCTGCTGGAGATCAGAACTGTGATTGGACAGGAGGATGCTGGTACTTGGTGCTGATGGCAGCTATGACGCTGGAGTTGACAGGTAGCAGAGATATTACCCGGCTCTGATCAGACATTTTCTGTTAGAGGAGACGTCTCTGAAGTTACCGGACCTCTGGCAGCCGATGAATTCCGGCCCGGTGATGGAGGTGGACGTCCTTCCCGGGTCCGCTGAATACTTACAGGTCCAGCAGCTGTTTGCACAAACATGTCGGAGCCAAATACTAAAGGTAAGAGGACGGCGCGTGCAGCGGACCCCCCTGATCCTGGACCCTTCCCGATCACATGATGGCCGATGAGATGGTGAGGATGGTGCTCCCGCCGCCGCTGCTGCTCTTGGGGAATCCCTCCCTTCCAGGCTCGACCCTGTTCTTCTGATTATCTTCTGTTCTTCTGATTATCTTCTGTTCTGTCCTCACAGATCCAGAGGGTTCAGAACAAGGATTTGTGGCTGAATTACCAGATAAAGAAGCAGAGCATCGAGGCAAAGAACAGGAGTGCGAAGAGTGAGAGGCGGCTCTTCCACGGGACCGACCTGAGATCCATCCAACACATCAATCACAATGGTTTCAATAGGAGCTACGCCGGACGGCACGGTGAGGAGCGAGCGCCAAACACAGTGCAGGGTGCACCCCAGAAATGCCGCAGTGCGAGGTGCACCCCAGAAATGCCACAGTGCAAGGTGCACACCAGAAATGCCACAATACGAGGTGCACCTCAGAAATGCCGCAAGGCGAGGTACACCCCAGAAATGCCGCAGTGCGAGGTGCACCCCAGGAATGCCGCAAGGCGAGGTGCACCCCAGAAATGCCACAATACGAGGTGCACCTCAGAAATGCCGCAAGGCGAGGTGCACCACAGAAATGCCACAATGCAAGGTGCACCCCAGAAATGCAGCAGTGCGAGGTGCACCCCAGGAATGCCGCAAGGCGAGGTGTACCCCAGAAATGCCACAATGCGAGGTGCACCCCAGGAATGCCGCAAGGCGAGGTGCACCCCAGAAATGCCGCAGTGCGAGGTGCACCCCAGGAATGCCGCACTGCGAGGTGCACCCCAGGAATGCCGCACTGCGAGGTGCACCCCAGAAATGCCGCAGTGGGAGGTGCACCCCAGGAATGCCGCACTGCGAGGTGCACCCCAGGAATGCCGCACTGCGAGGTGCACCCCAGAAATGCCGCAGTGCGAGGTGCACCCCAGGAATGCCGCACTGCGAGGTGCACCCCAGGAATGCCACAATGCGAGGTGCACCCCAGAAATGCCGCAGTGCGAGGTGCACCCTAGGAATGCCGCACTGCGAGGTGCACCCCAGGAATGCCGCAAGGCGAGGTGCACCTCAGAAATGCCGCAGTTCGAGGTGCACCCCAGAAATGCCGCAATGCGAGGTGCACCCCAGAAATGCCGCAATACGAGGTGCACCCCAGAAATGCCGCAATACGAGGTGCACCCCAGAAATGCCGCAATACGAGGTGCACCCTAGAAATGCCACAATACGAGGTGCACCCCAGGAATGCCACAATGCGAGGTGCACTCCAGAAATGCCGCAGTGCGAGGTGCACTCCAGAAATGCCGCAATGTGAGGTGCACCCCAGAAATGCTGCTCCTGGAATGTAAATCCCCAATAAATAGAGCAATGATGAAGTGACATCCCGGTGCTATGTGTGCTTCCCAGGGTCTTGCCCACTGTTGCTCTGTGGCTGGCCTGGGATTTCGCTGTCTCTGACTTGTTGTTGCTCTTTGTCCAGCCCATTGTTGTTCAGTATAAGGCCCATTGTCTCGCCTTATTTGGCTCGTGTGTCCCGCTGTCTCCAGCCCAGGGTCTCTGTGTTCAGTCTGCTGTCTGTCTTGGCTCGGGGTCCCTCTGTCTCCAGCCCGGGGTCTCTGTGTTCAGTCTGCTGTCTGTCTTGGCTCGGGGTCCCGCTGTCTCCAGCCCGGGGTCTCTGTGTTCAGTCTGCTGTCGCTCTTTGCCTGGCTCGGGGTCCCGCTGTCTCCATCCCAGGGTCTCTGTGTTCAGTTTGCTGTCACTCTTTGCCTGGCTCGGCGTCCCTCTGTCTCCAGCCCGGGGTCTCTGTGTTCAGTCTGCTGTCTGTCTTGGCCCGGGGTCTTTGTGTTCAGTCTGCTGTCTGTCTTGGCTCGGGGTCCTGCTGTCTCCAGCTCGGGGTCTCTGTGTTCAGTCTGCTGTCGGTCTTGTCCCAGGGTCCCGCTGTCTCCAGCCCGGGGTCTCTGTGTTCATTCTGCTGTCTGTCTTGGCTTAGGGTCCTGCTGTCTCCAGCTCGGGGTCTCTGTGTTCAGTCTGCTGTCTGTCTTGGCTCGGGGTCCCGCTGTCTCCAGCCCGGGGTCTCTGTGTTCAGTCTGCTGTCTGTCTTGGCTCGGGGTCCTGCTGTCTCCAGCTCGGGGTCTCTGTGTTCAGTCTGCTGTCTGTCTTGGCTCGGGGTCCCGCTGTCTCCAGCTCGGGGTCTCTTTGTTTAGTCTGCTGTCGCTCTTTGCCTGGCTCGGGGTCCCGCTGTCTCCAGCTCGGGGTCTTTGTGTTCAGTCTGCTGTCTGTCTTGGCTCTGGGTCCTGCTGTCTCCAGCTCGGGGTCTCTGTGTTCAGTCTGCTGTCTGTTTTGGCTCGGGGTCCCTCTGTCTCCAGCCCGGGGTCTCTGTGTTCAGTCTGCTGTCTGTCTTTGCCTGGCTCGGGGTCCCGCTGTCTCCAGCTCGGGATCTCTGTGTTCAGTCTGCTGTCTGTCTTGGCTCGGGGTTTCGCTGTCTCCAGCTCGGGGTCTCTGTGTCCAGTCTGCTGTCTGTCTTGGCTCGGGATCCCGCTGTCTCCAGCCCGGGGTCTCTGTGTTCAGTCTGCTGTCTGTCTTGGCTCGGGGTCCCGCTGTCTCCAGCTCGGGGTCTCTGTGTTCAGTCTGCTGTCTGTCTTGGCTCGGGGTCCCGCTGTCTCCAGCTCGGGATCTCTGTGTTCAGTCTGCTGTCTGTCTTGGCTCGGGGTCCCGCTGTCTCCAGCTCGGGGTCTCTGTGTCCAGTCTGCTGTCTGTCTTGGCTCGGGATCCCGCTGTCTCCAGCCCGGGGTCTCTGTGTTCAGTCTGCTGTCTGTCTTGGCTCGGGGTCCCTCTGTCTCCAGCGCGGGGTCTCTGTGTTCAGTCTGCTGTCTGTCTTGGATCGGGGTCCTGCTGTCTCCAGCTCGGGTCTCTGTGTTCAGTCTGCTGTCTGTCTTTGCCTGGCTCGGGTCCTGCTGTCTCCAGCTCGGGGTCTCTGTGTTCAGTCTGCTGTCTGTCTTGGCTCGGGGTCCTGCTGTCTCCAGCCCGGGTCTCTGTGTTCAGTCTGCTGTCTGTCTTGGCTCGGGGTCCTGCTGTCTCCAGCCGGGGTCTCTGTGTTCAGTCTGGCTGTCTGTCTTGGCTCAGGGTCCCGTGTCTCCAGCTCGGGGTCTCTGTGTTCAGTCGCTGTCGTCTTGGCTCAGGGTCACGTGTCTCCAGCTCGGGGTCTCTGTGTTCAGTCTGCTGTCTGTCTTGGCTCGGGGTCCTGCTGTCTCCAGCTCGGGGTCTCTGTGTTCAATCTGCTGTCTGTCTTGGCTCGGGTCCCGCTGTCTCCAGCTCGGGGTCTCTGTGTTCAGTCTGCTGTCGCTCATTGGCTCAGGGTCCGGTGTCTCCAGCTCGGGGTCTCTGTGTTCAGTCTGCTGTCTGTTTGGCTCGGGGTCCTGCTGTCTCAGCTCGGGGTTTCTGTGTTCAGTCTGCTGTCTGTCTTGGCTCGGGGTCCCCGTGTCTACAGCTCGGGTCTCTGTGTTCAGTCTGTTGTCTGGTCTTGGCTCGGGTCCTGCTGTCTCCAGCTCGGGGTCTCTGTGTTCAGTCTGCTGTCGGTCTCCTGGCTCAGGGTCCTGCTGTCTCCAGCTCGGGGTCTCTGTGTTCAGTCTGCTGTCGCTCTTTGCCTGGCTCGGGTCCCAGCCTGTCTCCGGCTCGGGGTTCCTCTCTGTGTTCAGTCTGCTGTCGGTCTTGGCTGCTCAGGGTCCTGCTGTCTCCAGCTCGGGGTCTCTGTGTTCAGTCTGCTGTCTGTTTGGCTCGGGTCCTGCTGTCTCCAGCTGGGTCTCTGTTCAGTCTGCTGTCTGTCTGGCCCGGGGTCTCTGTGTTCAGTCTGCTGTCTGTCTTGGCTCGGGGTCCTGCTGTCTCCAGCTCGGGGTCTCTGTGTTAGTCTGCTGTCGGTCTTGTCCAGGGTCCCGCTGTCTCCAGCCCGGGGTCTCTGTGTTCATTCTGCTGTCTGTCTTGGCTCGGGTCCTGCTGTCTCCAGCTCGGGGTCTCTGTGTTCAGTCTGCTGTCTGTCTTGGCTCCGGGGTCCCGCTGTCTCCAGCCCTGGGTCTCTGTGTTCAGTCTGCTGTCTGTCTTGGCTCGGGGTCCTGCTGTCTCCAGCTCGGGTCTCTGTGTTCAGTCTGCTGTCTGTCTTGGCTCGGGGTCCCGCTGTCTCCAGCTCAGGGTCTCTGTGTTCAGTCTGCTGTCGCTCTTGCCTGGCTCGGGGTCCCGCTGTCTCCAGCTCGGGTCTCTGTGTTCAGTCTGCTGTCTGTCTTGGCTCGGGGTCCCGCTGTCTCCAGCTCAGGGTCTCTGTGTTCAGTCTGCTGTCGCTCTTTGCCTGGCTCGGGGTCCCGCTGTCTCCAGCTCGGGGTCTCTGTGTTCAGTCTGCTGTCTGTCTTGGCTCGGGTCCTGCTGTCTCCAACTCGGGGTCTCTGTGTTCAGTCTGCTGTCTGTTTTGGCTCGGGTCCCTCTGTCTCCAGCCGGGGTCTCTGTGTTCAGTCTGCTGTCTGTCTTGGCTCGGGGTCCTGCTGTCTCCAGCTCGGGGTCTTTGTGTTCAGTCTGCTGTCTGTTTGGCTCGCGGTCCCGCTGTCTCCAGCTCGGGTCTCTGTGTTCAGTCTGCTGTCTGTCTTGCCTGGCTCGGGGTCCCGCTGTCTCCAGCTCGGGGTCTTCTGTGTTCAGTCTGCTGTCTGTCTTGGCTCGGGGTCCCGCTGTCTCCAGCTCGGGTCTCTGTGTTCAGTCTGCTGTCTGTCTGGCTCGGGTCCCGCTGTCTCCAGCTCGGGTCTCTGTGTTCAGTCTGCTGTCTGTCTTGGCTCGGGGTCCCGCTGTCTCCAGCTCGGGGTCTCTGTGTTCAGTCTGCTGTCTGTCTTGGCTCGGGGTCCCGCTGTCTCCAGCTCGGGGTCTCTGTGTTCAGTCTGCTGTCTGTCTTGGCTCGGGGTCCCGCTGTCTCCAGCTCGGGGTCTCTGTGTTCAGTCTGCTGTCTGTCTTGGCTCGGGGTCCTGCTGTCTCCAGCTCGGGGTCTCTGTTCAGTCTGCTGTCTGTCTTGGCTCGGGGTCCTGCTGTCTCCAGCTCGGGGTCTCTGTGTTCAGTCTGCTGTCTGTCTTGGCTCGGGGTCCCGCTGTCTCCAGCTCGCGGTCTCTGTGTTCAGTCTGCTGTCTGTCTAGGCTCGGGGTCCCGCTGTCTCCAGCTCGGGGTCTCTGTGTTCAGTCTGCTTGTCGGTCTTGGCTCAGGGTCCCGGTGTGTGGGATTCTCACCAGGTCAGGGACATTTTCTCCAGTCTCATGTGTGGAGCTGTATTTTGCTTACACTCGTTGTCATGTCTCCATTTCGATCCGGTGATCTCTTGCTGCGTGGTCGGTTTCCCTTTTCTGCTGAGCCACATCCTGTTTGGTCTCTGTCCATCTGCTGATGGCTCTTTTGTCCGGTCACCTCTTGGGCCGGGCTGTTGTTTCTCTCCTCGCCCCGGCATCTGCTGGCCTTATCTATAGATGGCGTCTCCTCAGCTAGGGATGATTTTGGTAATCTCTGTTGCTTTTCCTATGGTTTGGTGTGTGCCTTCTTCCCAAGCTCCCTTCGCTTTCCTTTAAGTTTGGGCTCTGGGAGGTTTTCCACCTATTCTTTTGTGTGGTTCTTGTTTTCTTCCATCGTGTGTGTGAACACGTTCATAGCCCAGTGCCTTTTCCGCAGACTTCTGTGTATTTCACTTCATAGTCACTATGTTGCGCATTGTTTATAGAGGGGGCAGTTATGGACATTCAGGTAAGTCGACCTTG
The DNA here is from genome assembly GCA_033576555.1 of Oophaga sylvatica. Lineage (NCBI taxonomy): Eukaryota > Metazoa > Chordata > Amphibia > Anura > Dendrobatidae > Oophaga > Oophaga sylvatica. The sequence goes on from JARQOD010010747.1 coordinate 22,310, forward strand.
AGTCATTGTGTATGTTTATGGTGCCGACCTCCACGGTCAGATTAGGGACTTTCCTAGTCTGAACAGGGACCTGTTGGGTTCAGGTGTTTGTACGTGATCCGTGTGATTGTTTTTATAGTCCTAACTCTCGTTTTGTCTCCTCACAGCCGCCATGTATGGAAACGGAACGTACTTTGCTGTTGCCGCCAGTTACTCTGCCCAAAGCTTCTCTCCAGCTGATGCCAGAGGCCAAAAGCACCTGTACCTGGCCCGGGTCCTCACCGGAGAGTTCTGTGCCGGCCAAAAGGGAATGCTGGCTCCGCCGGCCAAGAACGTGGCTAACATCACCGACCTGTACGACAGCGTCACCGACAACCTGGCCAGGCCCACCATGTTCATCATATTCAATGACATCCAGGCGTACCCTGAGTACCACATCACCTTCTGCTGAGGGGCCACCACATAAAGGGGGACATCAGTGGTCCCAGGCCTGGACTTCGCTGCCAACCAGGGGCCACAAGGCTTGGCGGGTCTCACCTGTCAGACCATTTACTGTTCTCTCCTAGTTCTTCATGGTGACCAGCATTTAGGAGAACATGAACTCTGCTACTTGTTCTGGACACTTCCCCGAATGTGGACCTCTGAACTCCTCTCCGGTGGTCTCTGTGCCTCTATCACTTTTCTACCGTCTTTTCTGCTACTTTCAGACACCTTTATGTAGGTTTTTGCTGCTGCATGAAGCAGCCGTGGTCAGATCTGAGTGTGGACATCCTCATGGGCAGCCCTGGTCCATGGAGCGTCACAGATGTGGTAGAACAGCCGCAACACCCGTCAGGAGCCGTCACCGGTCACTTAGGGGACTGTCAGTAAACTCTGGAGGTCCAGCTACTCCAGTACAATATCAGTGAGCCCACCTTACCCCATGCTCACGTGTCGCAGGCCTTTATAGTAGGCACGTGGCGAGATCTCAGGGACATGTCGGATCCTCGCAGGGTGTACAGCGAGCCGTAGGTTCACACGGATCGGATAGAAGCTGCTGTAAGTCTGGAAACTACGGCTCCTGAAGCCAAAGGAGGGACTGAGCCGCAGAGCTGACAATCATGGGCACAGGGTCTCTGCCGGCTGCCAGGACTCTCCACCCGCTCTGATCCCCGGACCATCACCACTGTGTGCCTTATAGAGATGCCCCGACCTATTACTGCCAATCTGTTACTGCTTCACCAACACACTGTGACGATACAGGCAATATCTTAATAAAGTCTATGCTGCCTGACTGTGGTAGAGATCGTACGGCGCCCAAAAAGACGGCTGCGCTCACACCTGGGAAATAGCGCCACTGTGAATCGTGAGAACTGAACGGACGCGTGTAACACTCTGAGGTCTCCTAGGACTGCGTCCAGCAAATAAGTGACGTGGCAGTGTCCTCCTCATACACGGCTCTGGGTAGAAGGACGGGCGCTGGTGATGGCAGCCGCTGGAAGGAAGTGCCGCACTCTCGCCGTTCTTATGCCATTAACCCCTTGGTGCCGCAGCCGGTGTTCACCTTCTGGTCGCAGTGATTCTGAGATTGCTTTCTGTAACATTTCATAATTCTGCATTTAAGTCGATAATATTTCCGTTATTTATCACAATATCAGAAAGTCGGCAACATTTTTGCAGTTTTGCCACATCCCATTTCCAGGCCTCTACGGCGGACCCTCCGCCCTGTGGGCACCGCATGACTTCATTTTACCGCACAGTTGTTTTTTCACACCATATACACTGTGTTCCAAATTATTATGCAAACATTGTTTAACAGTGATAAGGTAAGAATTGTTTTGTTTGTCAGGTAAACTCATTGATGGTGATGTGTGTCACGGCTCTTTATATCACTGTAAAGGTACTGCCACACTAAACAATCCCGCTAGCGATCACGATAACGACGCATACTAATGCGATCGCTAGCGGGATTGTTTCTATATCGCTAAATGCGGCCACATTTTTAGCGATATAGTTAACGACGCTATCGCCGTTAGCGATCTTCTTAACGACTTTAGCGGTACAAAAGTACCGCTAAATCGCTAAGAAAAGGTGCCACACAGCGATTAGATACTTACCCAGCGGGAGCGCCAGCGATGAAATAGGGTCCGGAACGATTCCAGCGACGAGCGAGATCACAGCAGGAAGCTCGTCGCTGGCAGCTGCCGCACTGAACAACATCGCTAACAGGATCGCTAAATAGTGACGTTTTTTAGCGATCCCGTTAGCGATATTGTTTAGTGTGGCATACCCTTAATTGCAGACACCGGTGCTAATTAGTTTGGCAGGTGTGTCCAATGAAAGGCAAGACTACTTAAGAAGGCTGTCCCACATTATTAAGCAGCCGACATGTTCTGCCAAAATGGGAAAGAAAAAGGATGTGTCGGCTGCTGAGAAGCAACAAATTGTGGAGTGTTTAGGTCAAGGCATGACTACAATCAACATTGCCAAGACACTTCATCGTGATCATCGCACAATCAAGAAGTATGTCGCTGATTCACAGTACACACGTGTGCGTGCTGATAAGGGAAAATTGAGGACTCTTTCCTACAGGCGATTACGTCAGGTTAAAAGAGCAGCGGCAAAAAAGCCTTGTCATAGCAGTAGACAAGTTTTTGAAGCTGCTGGTGCCTCTAACGTCCCCCGAACAACAAGATGCAGGGTCCTTCAGAGGTTTGCAGCTGTGCGTAAGCCGTCCTGTCGACCTCTATCCACTGCACACAAGCAGAAACGGCTCCAGTGGGCCAAACAATACATGAAGACTGACTTCAAAACTGTTCACCGATGAGTGCTGTGCAACGCTCGATGGTCCAGATGGATGGAGTGGAGGATGGCTGGTTGATGGACACCCCATGCAAACACGGCTACGGCGCCAACAAGGAGGAGGTGGAGTAATGTTTTGGGCTGGAATCATGGGGAGAGAGATTGTCGGCCCCTTTAGGATCCCTGAAGGGGTAAAGATGAACTCCATAGTGTATGTTGAGTTTCTCAAACAGCACTTCCTGCCATGGTTCAAGAAGAAGAACCGTGCATTCCGCAGCAAGATCATTTTCATGCCTGATAATGCACCGTCTCATGCTGCACATAACACATCTGCATCTCTGGCTGCTATGGGCATAAAAGGGGACAAACTTATGGTGTGGCCCCCATGCTCCCCTGACCTCAACCCCATTGAGAACCTCAGGAGCATCATCAAAGGAGTGTCTATGATGGCGGGAGGCAGTTCACATCTAAGCAACAGCTCTGGGAGGGGATTCTGTCCTCATGCAAAACAACTGAAGCAGAAACCATCCAAAACCTGACAAATTCAATGGAGGAGAGAGTTCAGAAGCTCCTTTCCAACAAGGGGTCCTATGTGCAAATGGAACATCACCTAGAATAAAGTTTTGAGTTGAAAACTGTTTGATTTCAGTTTGTAAGAACCTGCTAATGCTGATAATTTCACAAATTACCATTTTTTTGTTCTTTATTAAAATGAAAAGGTTGAAAACTCTGCTGTGCATAATAATGTGGAACATGCATTGTGAGTGCAGTTTGAGTGTTTTATTTTTTAAAAAATATACTGTTATCATAGGCAGATTGTACAAAAACCTTTCAATTGTCCTCTAATAGTTATCTGACTGGAAAATTACAACGACTGCAATTCATATAGGTAATTTGAGAAAACCTGAGAAAATATTATTTGCATAATAATTTGGAACACAGTGTATTTTGTTAGGATATTTGAAGGGTTAAAAGCAGAAAAAAAAATTATTTTTTCAGCAAGATTTCCATAACTAGTTTTTTACT
>JARQOD010010748.1:0-26094 GCA_033576555.1 Oophaga sylvatica
CCTTACAATCCAGTGCGCTTTTTAATCCGGGGCGCCTTACAATCCGGGGGCCTTTGAAATCCGAGCGCCTACAAACCATGCGCTTTATAATCCGGAGCGCCTTACAAAAACCCATCGCATATAATCCGTTTCGCTTATAATTCGGGCCTTCATAACCGGAGCGCCTTACAATCCATGCGCTTTAATTCCGGGCCTTTTTAAAACCGTAGCGCCTTTCAATCCGGTCGCTTTTTTTAATCTGGTTTCCCCTTTTAATCCGGGGGCGCTTTATAATCCGGGCCTTTAAAACCGAGCGCTTTAAAACCGGCGCTTTATATCCAGCCCACAACCGGGCCTTTATAAACCGGGGCGCCTTTCAACCGGCCTTTATAAACCGGAGCCCTTTCAACCTGGGGCCCTTTTTTAAAACCAAGCGCCTTACAAACCGATGCGCTTTTTAATCCTGCGCTTTATAATCCGGAGCGCCTTACAATCCAGTGCGCTTTAATTCCGGGGCGCTTTATAAACCGGACGCCTTACAATCCGGTGCGCTTTTTAATCGGGCGCCTTTTAATCGGAGCGCTTTACAATCCTGGCCTTTTATAATTCGTACCTTTTAATCCGGGCTCCTTACAACCGTTCGCTTTTTTAGTCCCCGGGGGCGCCTTACAAACCGGTGTGTTTTAAAAATTCGGACGCTTTTAAAAAAACCGGACCCTTTCAATCCGGTGCCCTTATAAACCGAGCGCCTACAATCCGGGGGGTTTTTTTAATTCGGTACGCTTTTTAATCCGGGGGCTCCTTACAATCCGGTGCGCCCTTAAAACCGGACGCCCTTACAAAACTAAACGCTTTAAAGCCGGAGCGCCTTATAATCCAGCCCTTACAATCCAGTCCTTTTTAAACCCCCGGGAGCGCCTACAATCCGGGGCGCCTTACAATCCGGAGCCCTTACTATCCGGAGCCCTTACAACAGGAGTGCCTTACAACGGGGCCCTTCAATCCGGGGCCCTTACAATCCCCCAGGCCTTACAATCAGGACGCCTTTCAATCCGGGAGCGTTTTTAACCGGGGCGTCATAATCCGGAGCACCCACAATCCGGAGCGCGTTTTAACCGGGGCCCTTACAATCCGAGCGCCTTTCAACCGAGCGTTTTTAATCCTGGGCTAACCGGGGGCGCCTTACAAACTGGAGCGTCTTTTAAATCCGTGCGCATAAACCGGTGCCCTTTCAATCCAGTGCGCTTTTTTAAACCGGGGCCCCCTTTCAATCCGAGCGCTTTAAATCCGGAGCGCCTTACAATCCGTGCCTTTTTTAACCGAGCGCCTACAAACCGTGCTTTTTTAACCGGACGCCTTACAATCCGATCGCTTTAAAACCTCTTTTTATAATCCGGACCCTTATAATCCGACCCTTTTAATCCGGAGCGCTTTTTAGTCCCGGGGCCCTTAAATCCGGGGCGGGCCCTTTTAACCTGACGCATTACAATCCGGGGCGCCTTATAATCCGGAGGCCTTTTCAAATCCGGGGCGCTTTTTATCCTGCCTTTTTAATCCGGGGCGCCTTTCAATCCAGGGCCCCTTTTTTCCATAGAATCATAAATGGGAGATTTGGAAGGACCTCCTGGGCCTTCTGGTCCAACCCCCCCGCTCAAAGCAGGATTTTCAAATCATCCAACAGATGTCTGTCCCCCCTCTGTTTGAAGACTTTCCCTTTAAGGGGAACTCACCACCTCTCGTGGGGAGCCCGTTTCCCCCATTATCACCCAAAGGGCAAAAAATTTTTCTAAAAACTAATCTGTGTCCTTCCCTTCAGTTTCATCCCCTTGCTTTTTAGCTTTCCTTTTCAAATGGAAAAAAGAAGATCCCTTTTACAATGTACCCCTTGAATATTTGTAGACACATTAAGTCCCCCTCTCATCTTCTTTTTTGCAAGCTAAACACCCCAAAATCCTCCCAAACCTTCCTCATAGACAGGGGTTTGCAGCCCGGTCCCCCATTCTGGGCTCTTCCTAACTGCTCCAGTTTTTTTGTGTTTTTTTTAAAATGTGTGCCCAAAATGGACACAGTATTCCAATGAGGTCTGACCAAAGAGGAGAAAGGGGGCAATATGACCTCACGGTCTAGACTGTATCTTCTTTTGAACATCCAAATTTTGTTTTGCCTTTTTTTGCTGCGCATCACACTGTTGACCATGTTAAGTCTGTATAAATTAATACCCAATCTTTTTCACATGTCTTTACTTAGCCCTTTTCCCTCCCATTTTGTATATTTTTTTTCATTTTTAATTCCCAATGTAGTCTTTTGTTTTTTTTCCCCCTGTTAAAACCATTCTGTTAGTTGCTGCCCACCTCCCATTTTATGTATATTTTTTAAAATCCCCTCCTTTTCCTAGTATTAGTACCCCTCCTACTTTGTTCTCAGAATTTGACTTTTTTTACCCTCAATTCCTTCAAAAAAATCATTGATAAAGATGTTAACAATACAGGCCCAAACAACCCCTTTGGACCCCACTTGAGACTTTCCCCGGATGTGCACCCATTTAAAACCCACTCTTGGTCCGACACTACCATTATGAACCCCCCAAACAGTTGCCTTGTCCATTCCTAAAATCATTTTTTCAAAAAGGGAAAGTGTGGTTTTTTGTCAAATGTTTTCTGAACCCAAAATACAATCTACAGCATTTCCCTGTCCACCCAGTCATAAATTCTGTCATAAAAGGAAATTAATTTTATCTACAGACTTTTATTACAAACCCATGCTGCCCTGTTAAATCATTCATTTCTTTCCGGGTACTTCATACGTTTTTTAATAATTTGTTCAAAATCTTTCCGGTATAGAAGTCAACTCACCGCCTGTTTTTTCCCTTGGGTCCACCTTCTTTCCCCTTTTTGAAGATAGAAAAACATTTGCTCTTCTCCAGTCTCTGGGACTTCTCCTTTCTCCAAAATTTTCAAAAATTAGGGGACAGGGGGTTCAAGAATTTCTTCTGCATTCCTTTAGTACCCGGGGGTTAAATTAAACTGGCCCGGGAGATTTGAATTCTTTATGTTAGTTTAAGGGTGTTTCCTCACTGTCTTTCTGTTTATAATTACCTGGATTTTTCTATTCTTTAATAGGACATGAAATCATTTTATGTACTTTTCCTTTCTGAGAGAAAACAATGCAAAATAAATTTTAAAAAGTTCAGCCTCCAACACCTGATTACCATTTCATATTTTCACCCTTTAAAAAACCAAGCTTTTGATTTTTCTTACTTTTACTACCCCCCAAAACCCTTTTTTTTGTTGTTTTTTGACGTCACTTGCAACCCTTAATTTCTTTCAGCTTTAGATAACGTTTTTGGCCCCTGCGGGTTTTCTGCAACGGCATTAAAATTCTTTTTTTAGAATCCCCCTCTTTCCATTGATAAACATTTCTTTTTTCCTTTTTTAGAGGTTTTTTTTCTATGTCACCATCCTGGTTTTCCTTAAATCTTCCCATTTTTCCCCTCTTTTGGAATTGTTAACGATTGTGTTTTGAGAATCTCATTTTTAAAGTTTTTCCATCCTTCCTGGACTTTTTTGCCCTTTTAAGGAAATCCAGCCTTGGATCCCTCCAATCTCTTTCGATTCCTTAAAATCCCTTTCTGAAATCAACCTTGACGTCAGTCTTCACAGGTCTTCCCCCCTCGGGTTTACCAAAAATTCTAAATACAGGTCCCCCCTTCCAAGTCCCAGCCACTCTACCTCCTCCACCATTTCCCCCCCTGTTTTTTTTGGGATTAGATCCCCCCCAACAGCCAAAATCCAGTGTTCCTTGAACTCGCGAGACTCTTCACTTACCCAGAAGGGACTGGAATAGCAAATTTATCTCCTCGTACTTCCTCCCCTGGTTCTGATTCCTCCTTTCAGCTGCAACACCAAAATCCAGTTCCTTGACTCCGGAGACTCTTCACTTACCCAGAAGGCACTGGAATATGCAAATTATCTCCTCGGACTCCTCCCCTGGTTTACTGATGTCCCCTTTCAGCTGCAACAGCCAAAATCCAGTGTTCCTTGAGCTCCCCGGGGACTCTTCACTTATCCCAGAAGGCACTGGAATATGCAAATTATCTCCTCGGACTCCCCTCCCCTGGTTTTCTGATGTCCTCCTTTCAGCTGCAACAGCCAAAATCCAGTGTTCCTTGAGCTCGCGAGACTCTTCACTTATCCCAGAAGGCACTGGAATATGCAAAATTTTCTCCTCGGACTCCTCCCCTGGTTTACTGATGTCCTCCTTTCAGCTGCAACAGCCAAAATCCAGTGTTCCTTTAGCTAGCCAACTTTCCTATCAAAGCACGGAAATTCAACTTCTCCCGGACTCTCCCAATTGCAAATTCCTCCTTCGCCAACCCTAAATCATGTTCCTGCTCAGACGCACTCCAAATAAATTACTACTGGAATACTTATTTCCCGGAGTCCTGATTTACTAAGTCCTCCTTCCACTCACGCAATAGTCTTCCTTCAGCAGCAAATTCATTTCCTCCCGGGAACTCCAATTTACTCGGCTTTCCTGGATCTACCCTGTTCTTACTCCGGATCTCATTTCCAAAGCCGGAATTGCAATTATCCGGACTATCAATTATCATCCTGACTCACACATATTCCGTGTCCTACTGCGAACTATTACCTTCTTGAACGCGAAATCTGCTATCCAAGGACTCTTCATTTCCCCGGAAACCATTTTCCTGACTCAGCCAAACATCCTTCCTAGCTGGACTCAACCGGTCCATTCAGAGCTCTAATATCAAATACCAAATCCCCTGTTTATGATCCTCCTTCAGCTACAGCCAAAATCCATGTTCCTTGACCGCGAGACTCTCATTATCCAGAACCTGGAAATATCAAATTATCTCTCCTCCCCTGTTCTTCCTTTTCACTGCAACAGCCAAATCATGTTCCTTGAGCTCGGACTCTTCTTATCCAAATGCACGAAATGAATCAATTATCTCCGGGACTCCTCCCCTGGTTTCTCCTCTTCAGCTCACAGCCAAAATCCAGTGTTCCTAGCTCCGGACTCTTCACTTATCCCAGAAGGCCTGGAAATATGCAAATTACTCCTCGGGACCTCCCCTGGTTTACTGTTCCTCCTTTCAGCTGCAACAGCCAAATCCAGTTTCCTTGCTCCGCGAGATCTTCATATCCCAAGCACTGGAAAATCAAATTTCTCTCGGATCCTCCCGGTTACTGATGTCCTCCTTTCGAGCTCAAACAAAATCCAGTGTTCCTTGACTCCGGAGCTTCTTATCCCAGAAGGCACTGGAAATATGCAAATTTTCCTCGCTCCTCCCTGGTTACTGATGTCCTCTTTCACCAAAGCCAAAATCAGTTCTTAGCTCGGGACTTTCCCTACGAAGGCCGGAAATATGCAATATCTCCTCGGACTCCTCCTGGTTTACTGATGTCCTCCTTTCAGCCAACAGAAAATCCAGTGTTCCTTACTCGCGGATCTCTTTCCCAGAAGGCACTGAAATATGCTTATCTCCTCGGGACTCCTCCCCTTTACTGATGTCCTTCATCTCAACAGCCAAAATCCAGGTTCCTGGCTCGCGGCTCTTCATTATCCAAGGCACTGGATATGCAAATTACTCGATCCCCCTGGGTTATGTTCCCTTTCGACTCAACCGCAAATCCATGTTCCTGACTGCCGAATTCCTTATCCCGAAGCACTGGAAATATGCAAATATCTCGGGACTCCTCCCCTGTTTACTGATGTCCTCCTTTCAGCTGCAACAGCAAAATCCAGTGTTCCTTGAGCTCGCGGAGACTCTTCACTTATCCGAAGGCACTGGAAATATGCAAATTATCTCCTGGACTCCTCCTGATACATGTCTCCTTTCAGCTCAACGCCAAAATCAGTTCCATTACTCCGGAGACTCTTCACTTATCCCTAAGGCAGGAAATATGCAAATTTCTCGGGACTCTCCCTGTTCAGATGGAATCATTAGCTCCCGCAATCCTGTTCTTGAGCTCCGAGACTCTCACTTATCCAGAGGCACTGGAATATGCAAATATCTCTCGGGACTCTCCCTGGTTTACTGTTCCTCCTTTCACTGCAACAGCCAAAATCGTGTTCCTTGAGCTCGCGGAGACTCTTCACTATCCCAAAGCACTGGAAATATGCAATTCTCCTGGGACTCCTCCCCTGGTTATGAGTCCTCCTTTAGCTGCAACAGCAAAATCCAGTGTTCTTACTCGCGGAGACTCTTCACTATCCCAGAGGCACTGGAATTGCAAATTATTCCTCGGATCCTCCTGGTTACTGATGTCCTTCAGCTGCAAAGCCAAAATCCAGTGTTCCTTGAGCTCGCGGAGACTCTTCATATCCCAGAAGCACTGGAAATATGCATTATTCCTCGGGACTCCTCCCTGTTTTCACTGATGTCCTCCTTTCAGCTGCAACAGCCAAAATCCAGTGTTCCTTGAGCTCGCGGAGACTCTTCACTTATCCCAGAAGGCACTGGAAATATGCAAATTATCTCCTCGGGACTCCTCCCCTGGTTTACTGATGTCCTCCTTTCAGCTGCAACAGCCAAAATCCAGTGTTCCTTGAGCTCGCGGAGACTCTTCACTTATCCCAGAAGGCACTGGAAATATGCAAATTATCTCCTCGGGACTCCTCCCCTGGTTTACTGATGTCCTCCTTTCAGCTGCAACAGCCAAATCCAGTGTTCCTTGAGCTCGCGGAGACTCTTCACTTATCCCAGAAGGCACTGGAAATATGCAAATTATCTCCTCGGGACTCCTCCCCTGGTTTACTGATGTCCTCCTTTCAGCTGCAACAGCCAAAATCAGTGTTCCTTGAGCTCGCGGAGACTCTTCACTTATCCCAGAAGGCACTGGAAATATGCAAATTATCTCCTCGGGACTCCTCCCCTGGTTTACTGATGTCCTCCTTCCTGACAGCCAAATCCAGTGTCCTTGAGCCTGCAGGGCTTTACTATCCGAGGCCAGGCTTACAATTCCTCGGGACTCCTCCCTGTTACGAGCTCCTTTAGCTAAATCCGTGTTTATCCGGAGCTCTTCACTTATCCAGAGGCACTGTAAATATGCAAATTATCTCTCGGGACTTCCCTGGTTTACTAATCCGTCCTTATCAGCGCAAAGCCTAAATCCAGTGTTCTTATCGCGGAGACTCTTCACATATCCCAGCAAGGCATGGAATATGCCAAATTATCTCCGGGACCCTCCCTGGTTTACTGATGTCACCTTTCAGCTGCAACAGCCAAAATCCAGTGTTCCTTGAGCTCGCGGGACTCATCACTTATCCAGAAGGCACTGGAATATGCAAATTATCTCACTCGGGCTCCTCCCTGGTTTACTGATGTCCTCCTTTCAGCTCAACAGCCAAAATCCAGTGTTCCTTAGAGCTCGCGGAGACTCTTACTTATCCCAGAAGGCACTGGAAATATGCAAATTATTCCTCGGACTCCTACCCTGCTTTAACCTGATGTCCTCTATCAGCTGCTAACAGCCAAATCCAGTGTTATCCTGACTCGCGGAGACTCTTCACTTATCCAAGCCGGAAATATGCAAAATTATTCTCGGGACTCCTCCCTGGTTGCTTTATAATCCGGAGCGCCTCACAATCCGGTGCACTTTATAATCAGGAGCGCTTTGTAATCCGGAGCGCCTTACAATCCGGTGCGCTTTATAATCCGGAGCGCCTTACAATCCGGAGCGCCTTACAATCTGGAGAGCGTTATAACCCGAAGCGCCTTACATATCGGAGAGCGTTTATAACCCGAAGCGCCTTACAATCCGTAGCGCCTTACAATCCGGTGCGTCATAATCCGGTACGCTTTAAATCCGGAGCGCCTTACAATCCGGAGCGTTTTATAATCCGGTGCGCTTTATAATCCGGAGCCACTTATAATCCGGTACGCTTTATAATCCGGAGCACTTTATAATCCGGTACGCTTTATAATCCGGAGCACTTTATAATCCGGTACGCTTTATAATCCGGAGCGCCTTACAATCCGGTGCCCTTTATAATCAGGTGCGCTTTGTAAACGAGCGCCTTAAATCCGAGCGCCTATATGGTGCGTCATAATCCACAGCGCCTTATAATCCGGAGCGCCTTACAATCCGGAGCGCCTTACAATCTGAGAGCGTTATAACCCGAGCGCCTTAAAATCCGTAGCGCCTTACAATCCGGTGCGTCATATCCGAGCGCTTACAATCCGGAGTGCCTTATAATCCGGAGCGCCTTACAATCCGGAGCGTTTTATAATCCGGTGCGCCTTACAATCCGTAGCACTTTATAATCCGGTGCGCCTTACAATCGTGCGCTTATAATTCGGTCGCTTATAATCCGGAGCGCCTTACAATCCGCTGCACTTTATAATCCGGTGCGCTTGTTATCCGGAGCGCCTTACAATCCGATGCGCTTTATAATCCGGAGCGCCTTACAATCCGCTGCACTTTTTATAATCCGGTGCGCTTTGTAATCAGGAGCGCCTTACAATCCGATGCGCTTTATAGTCCGGAGCGCCTTATAACCCGGAGCGCCTTACAATCCGGAGCGCCTTGTAATCAGGAGCGCTTTACAATCCAGTGCGCTTTACAATCCGGAGCACCTTACAATCCGGAGCGATTTACAATCCGGAGCGTTTATAATCCGGTGTTCCTTACATCTGGAGCGCCTTATAATCCGGTGCGTCATACAATCCGGAGCGCCTTATAATCCGGTGCGCCTTACAATCAGGAGCGCTTACAATCCGGAGCGTTTTATAATCTGGTGTGCCTTACAATTCGGAGCGCCTTACAATCCGTAGCGCCTTATAATCCGGTGCGTCATAACCGGAGCGCCATACAATCCGGAGCGCCTTACAATCCGGAGCGCCTTACAATCCGGAGCGTTTTATAATCCGGTGCGTTTTATAATCCGGTGCGTCATAACCCGGAGCGCCTTACAATCCGGAGCGTCTTATAATCCGGTGCGCTTTATAATCCGGTGCACTTTATAATCCGGAGCGCCTTACAATCCGGTGCGCTTTATAATCCGGTGCGCTTTAAATCCGGAGCGCCTTACAATCGGAGCGCCTTACAATCCAGTGCGCTTTATAATCCAGTGCGCCTTACAATCCGGTGCCCTTTATAATCGTGACGCTTGTAATCGGAGCACCTTACAATCCGGTGCCCTTTATAATCGGTGCGCTTTGTAATCAGGAGCACCTTACAATCCGGGGCGCTTTGTAATCCGGAGCGCTTTACAATCCGGTGCGCTTTGTAATCCGGAGCGCCTTACAATCCGATGCGCTTTATATTCCGGAGCGCCTTATAACCGGAGCGCCTTATAATCCGGAGCGTCTTACAATCCGGAGCGCCTTACAATCCGGAGCGCCTTACAATCCAGAGCGCCTTACAATCCGGAGCGTCTTATAACCCGGAGCGTCTATAACCCGGAGCGTCTTATAACCGGAGCGCCTTATAATCCGGAGCGTCTTACAATCCGGAGCGCCTCATAACCGGAGCGCCTTACAATCCGGAGCGCCTTATAATCCGGAGCGCCTTACAATCCGGAGCGCCTTATAACCCGGAGCGCCTTACAATCCGGAGCGCCTTATAACCCGGAGCGCCATATAATCCGGAGCGTCTTATAACCCGGAGCGCCTTACAATCCGGAGCGCCTTACAATCCAGAGCGCCTTACAATCCGGAGCGTCTTATAACCCGGAGCGCCTTACAATCCGGAGCGCCTTATAACCCGGAGTGCCATATAATCCGGAGCGTTTTACAATCCGGAGCGCCTTATAGCCCGGAGCGCCTTACAATCCGGAGCGCCTTATAACCCGGAGCGCCATATAATCCGGAGCGTCTTACAATCCGGAGCGCCTTGTAGCTCGGAGCGCCTTACAATCCAGAGCGCCTTATAACCCGGAGCGCCTTACAATCCGGAGCGCCTTATAACCCGGAGCGCCTTACAATCCGGAGCGCCTTATAACCCGGAGCGACATATAATCCGGAGCGTCTTACAATCCGGAGCGCCTTATAGCCCGGAGCGCCTTATAACCCGGAGCGCCATATAATCCGGAGCGTCTTACAATCCGGAGCGCCTTATAGCCCGGAGCGCCTTACAATCCGGAGCGCCTTATAACCCGGAGCGCCTTATAACCCGGAGCGTCTTACAATCCGGAGCGCCTTATAACCCGGAGCGCCTTACAATCCAGAGCGTCTTACAATCCTTTGCGCTTTATAACCCGGAGCGCCTTACAATCCGGAGCGCTTTATAATCTGGTGCGCTTTATAATCCGGAGCGCCTTACAATCCAGAGCGCTTTATAACCCGAAGCACTTACAATACGGTGCGCTTTATAGTCCGGTGCGCCTTACAATCCGGAGCGCTTTATAATCCGGAGCCTTACAATCCGGAGCGCCTTATAACCGGAGCGCCTTACAATCCGGAGCGCCTTACAATCCGGAGCGCCTTATAAACAGGAGCGACTTACAATCCGGAGAGCCTTATAACCAGGAGCGCCTTACAATCCGGTGCGCCTTACAATCCGGAGCACCTTACAATCTGGTGCGCTTTATAATCCGGAGGCGTCTTAGAATCCGGAGCGCCTTACAATCCGGAGCGTCTTACAATCCGGAGCGCCTTATAACCCGGTGCGCCTTACAATCCGGAGCGCCTTATAACCCGGAGCGCCTTACAATCCGGAGCGTCTTACAATCCGGAGCGCCTTATAACCCGGAGCGCCTTACAATCCGGAGTGCCTTACAATCCGGAGCGTCTTATGACCCGGAGCGCCTTATGACCCGGAGCGCCTTATAACCCGGAGCGCCTTACAATCCGGAGCGTCTTACAATCCTTTGCGCTTTATAACCCGGGCGCTCCAGATTATATGGCGCACCGGATTATAACGCTCACCGGATTCTAAGGCGCTCCGGATTGTAAATCGCACCGGATTATAAAGCGCTCAGGATTATAAGGCGCAAAGGATTGTAAAACGCTCCGGATTGTAAGGCGCACGGATTATAAAGCGTACCGGATTGTAAGGCGCTCCGTATTGTAAGGCGCACCGGATTATAAAGCGCTCCGGATTGTAAGGCGCTTCGGATTGTAAGGCGCTCCGGATTGTAAGGTGTTCCTGATTGTAAGGTGTTCCGCTTTGTAAGGCGCTCCGGATTATAAAACGCACCGGATTCTAAGGCGCTCCGGAATCCTGAGTGCTTTATAATCCGGTGCGCTTTATAATCCGGAGTGCCTTAGAAACCGGAGCACCTTAGAATCCGGAGTGCTTTATAATCCGGTGCGCTTTATAATCCGGTGCGTTTTATAATCCGGTGCACTTTATACTCCGGTGCACCTTACAATCCGGAACGACCTTACAATCCGATGGGCTTTATAATCCGGTGCGCCTCATAATTCTTAGCGCTTTATAATCCGGTGCGCTTTATGATCTGGTGCGCTTCATAATCCGGTGCGCCTTACAATCCGGAGCACCTTACAATCTGGTGCGCTTTATAATCCGGAGCGCCTTAGAATCCGGAGCGCCTTACAATCCGGAGCGCCTTATAACCCGGAGCGCCTTATAATCCGGAGCGTCTTACAATCCGGAGCGCCTTATAACCTGGAGCGCCTTACAATCCGGAGTGCCTTACAATCCGGAGCGCCTTATAACCCGGAGCGCCTTACAATCCGGAGCGCCTTATAACCCGGAGCGCCTTATAATCCGGAGCGTCTTACAATCCGGAGCGCCTTATAACCCGGAGCGCCTTACAATCCGGAGCGCCTTACAATCCGGAGCGCCTTATAACCCGGAGCGCCTTACAATCCGGAGTGCCTTACAATCCGGAGCGCCTTATAACCCGGAGCGCCTTATAATCCGGAGCGTCTTACAATCCGGAGCGCCTTATAACCCGGAGCGCCTTACAATCCGGAGCGCCTTACAATCCGGAGCGTCTTATAACCCGGAGCGCCTTATAATCCGGAGCGTCTTACAATCCGGAGCGCCTTATAACCCGGAGCGCCTTACAATCCGGAGCGCCTTATAACCCGGAGCCCTTACAATCCGGAGCGCCTTATAACCCGGAGCGCCTTACAATCCGGAGCGCCTTATAACCCGGAGCGCCTTACAATCCGGAGCGCCTTATGACCCGGAGCACCATATAATCCGGAGCGTCTTACAATCCGGAGCGCCTTATATAGCCGGAGCGTCTTACAATCCGTAGCGCCTTATAGCCCGGAGCGCCTTACAATCCGGAGCGCCTTTATAATCCGGAGCGCCTTATAATCCGGAGCGCTTTACAACCCGGAGCGCCTTATAACCCGGAGCGCCTTACAATCCGGAGCGCCTTACAATCCGGAACGCCTTACAATCCGGAGCGTCTTACAATCCAGAGCGCCTTATAATCCGGAGCGTCTTACAATCCAGGAGCGCCTTATAACCCGGAACGCCTTACAATCCAGAGCGTCTTATCAAGCGGAGCGCCTTACAATCCGGAGCGCCTTATAACCCGGAGCGCCTTATAAACCCGGAGCGCCTTACAATCCGGAGCGCCTTACAATCCAGAGCGCCTTACAATCCGGAGCGTCTTATAACCCGGAGCGCCTTATAATCCGGAGCGTCTTACAATCCGGAGCGCCTCATAACCGGAGCGCCTTACAATCCGGAGCGCCTTATAACCGGAGCGCCTTACAATCCGGAGCGCCTTATAACCCGGAGCGCCTTACAATCCGGAGCGCCTTATAACCCGGAGCGCCATATAATCCGGAGCGTCTTATAACCCGGAGCGCCTTACAATCCAGAGCGCCTTACAATCCGGAGCGTCTTATAACCCGGAGCGCCTTACAATCCGGAGCGCCTTATAGCCCGGAGCGCCTTACAATCCGGAGCGCCTTATAGCCCGGAGCGCCTTATAACCCGGAGCGCCTTACAATCCGGAGTGCCTTACAATCCGGAGCGCCTTATAACCCGGAGCGCCATATAATCCGGAGCGTCTTACAATCCGGAGCGCCTTGTAGCCCGGAGCGCCTTACAATCCAGAGCGCCTTTAACCCGGAGCGCCTTACAATCCGGAGCGCCTTATAACCCGGAGCGCCTTACAATCCGGAGCGCCTTATAACCCGGAGCGCCTTACAATCCGGAGCGCCTTATAACCCGGAGCGCCATATAATCCGGAGCGTCTTACAATCCGGAGCGCCTTATAGCCCGGAGCGCCTTACAATCCGGAGCGCCTTATAACCCGGAGCGCCATATAATCCGGAGCGTCTTACAATCCGGAGCGCCTTATAGCCCGGAGCGCCTTATAACCCGGAGCGCCTTATAACCCGGAGCGTCTTACAATCCGGAGCACCTTACAATCCAGAGCGTCTTACAATCCTTTGCGCTTTATAACCCGGAGCGCCTTACAATCCGGAGCGCTTTATAATCTGGTGCGCTTTATAATCCGGAGCGCCTTACAATCCAGAGCGCTTTATAACCCGAAGCACTTACAATACGGTGCGCTTTATAGTCCGGTGCGCCTTACAATCCGGAGCGCTTTATAATCCGGAGCCTTACAATCCGGAGCGCCTTATACCCGGAGCGCCTTACAATCCGGAGCGCCTTACAATCCGGAGCGCCTTATAAACAGGAGCGCCTTACAATCCGGAGAGCCTTATAACCAGGAGCGCCTTACAATCCGGTGCGCCTTACAATCCGGAGCACCTTACAATCTGGTGCGCTTTATAATCCGGAGCGTCTTAGAATCCGGAGCGCCTTACAATCCGGAGCGTCTTACAATCCGGAGCGCCTTATAACCCGGTGCGCCTTACAATCCGGAGCGCCTTATAACCCGGAGCGCCTTACAATCCGGAGCGTCTTACAATCCGGAGCGCCTTATAACCCGGAGCGCCTTACAATCCGGAGTGCCTTACAATCCGGAGTGCCTTACAATCCGGAGCGTCTTATGACCCGGAGCGCCTTATGACCCGGAGCGCCTTATAACCCGGAGCGCCTTACAATCCGGAGCGTCTTACAATCCTTTGCGCTTTATAACCCGGGCGCTCCAGATTATATGGCGCACCGGATTATAACGCTCACCGGATTCTAAGGCGCTCCGGATTGTAAATCGCACCGGATTATAAAGCGCTCAGGATTGTAAGGCGCTTTGGATTGTAAGGCGCTTCGGATTATAAGGCGCTTCGGATTGTAAGGCGCTCCGGATTGTAAGGTGTTCCTGATTGTAAGGTGTTCCGCTTTGTAAGGCGCTCCGGATTATAAAACGCACCGGATTCTAAGGCGCTCCGGAATCCTGAGTGCTTTATAATCCGGTGCGCTTTATAATCCGGAGTGCCTTAGAAACCGGAGCACCTTAGAATCCGGAGTGCTTTATAATCCGGTGCGCTTTATAATCCGGTGCGTTTTATAATCCGGTGCACTTTATACTCCGGTGCACCTTACAATCCGGAACGACCTTACAATCCGATGGGCTTTATAATCCGGTGCGCCTCATAATTCTTAGCGCTTTATAATCCGGTGCGCTTTATGATCTGGTGCGCTTTATAATCCGGTGCGCCTTACAATCCGGAGCACCTTACAATCTGGTGCGCTTTATAATCCGGAGCGTCTTACAATCCGGAGCGTCTTACAATCCGGAGCGCCTTATAACCTGGAGCGCCTTACAATCCGGATTGCCTTACAATCCGGAGCGCCTTATAACCCGGAGCGCCTTACAATCCGGAGCGCCTTATAACCCGGAGCGCCTTATAATCCGGAGCGTCTTACAATCCGGAGCGCCTTATAACCCGGAGCGCCTTACAATCCGGAGCGCCTTATAACCCGGAGCGCCTTACAATCCGGAGTGCCTTACAATCCGGAGCGCCTTATAACCCGGAGCGCCTTATAATCCGGAGCGTCTTACAATCCGGAGCGCCTTATAACCCGGAGCGCCTTACAATCCGGAGCGCCTTACAATCCGGAGCGTCTTATAACCCGGAGCGCCTTATAATCCGGAGCGTCTTACAATCCGGAGCGCCTTATAACCCGGAGCGCCTTATAACCCGGAGCGCCTTACAATCCGGAGCGCCTTATAACCCGGAGCGCCTTACAATCCGGAGCGCCTTATAACCCGGAGCGCCTTACAACCCGGAGCGCCTTATAACCCGGAGCGCCTTATAACCCGGAGCGCCTTACAATCCGGAGCGCCTTATAACCCGGAGCGCCTTACAATCCGGAGCGCCTTATAACCCGGAGCGCCATATAATCCGGAGCGTCTTACAATCCGGAGCGCCTTATAGCCCGGAGCGTCTTACAATCCGTAGCGCCTTATAGCCCGGAGCGCCTTACAATCCGGAGCGCCTTATAATCCGGAGCGCCTTATAATCCGGAGCGTCTTACAACCCGGAGCGCCTTATAACCCGGAGCGCCTTACAATCCGGAGCGCCTTACAATCCGGAACGCCTTACAATCCGGAG
Source organism: Oophaga sylvatica (assembly GCA_033576555.1). Taxonomy (NCBI): domain Eukaryota; kingdom Metazoa; phylum Chordata; class Amphibia; order Anura; family Dendrobatidae; genus Oophaga; species Oophaga sylvatica. Next base: position 15,401 of record JARQOD010010748.1, read on the forward strand.
CGTCTTATAACCCGGAGCGCCTTATAATCCAGAGCGCCTTATAACCCGGAGCGTCTTACAATCCAGAGCGCCTTATAATCCGGAGCGTCTTACAATCCAGAGCGCCTTATAACCGGAGCGCCTTACAATCCGGAGCGTCTTACAATCTGGTGCGCCTTATAACCCGGAGCGACTTATAACCCGGAGCGCCTTATAACCCGGAACGCCTTACAATCCGGAGTGTCTTACAATCCAGAGCGCCTTATAACCCGGAGCGCCTTATAACCCGGAACGCCTTACAATCCGGAGTGTCTTACAATCCAGAGCGCCTTATAACCCGGAGCGCCTTACAATCCGGAGCGTCTTACAATCCGGAGCGCCTTATAACCCGGAGCGCCTTACAATCCGGAGCGTCTTACAATCTGGTGCGCCTTATAACCCGGAACGCCTTACAATCCGGAGTGTCTTACAATCCAGAGCGCCTTATAACCCGGAGCGCCTTACAATCCGGAGCGTCTTACAATCCGGAGCCCTTATAACCCGGAGCGCCTTACAATCCGGAGCGCCTTATAACCCGGAGCGCCATATAATCCGGAGCGTCTTACAATCCGGAGCGCCTTATAGCCCGGAGCGTCTTACAATCCGTAGCGCCTTATAGCCCGGAGCGCCTTACAATCCGGAGCGTCTTACAACCCGGAGCGCCTTATAACCCGGAGCGCCTTACAATCCGGAGCGCCTTACAATCCGGAGCGCCTTATAATCCGGAGCGTTTTACAACCCGGAGCGCCTTATAACCCGGAGCGCCTTACAATCCGGAGCGCCTTACAATCCGGAGCGCCTTACAATCCGGAACGCCTTACAATCCGGAGCGTCTTATAACCCGGAGCGCCTTACAATCCGGAGCGTCTTACAATCCAGAGCGCCTTATAATCCGGAGCGTCTTACAATCCAGAGCGCCTTATAACCCGGAGCGCCTTATAACCCGGAGCGCCTTACAATCCGGAGCGCCTTACAATCCGGAACGCCTTATAATCCGGAGCGTCTTATAACCCGGAGCGCCTTATAATCCGGAGCGTCTTACAATCCAGAGCGCCTTATAATCCGGAGCGTCTTACAATCCAGAGCGCCTTATAACCCGGAGCGCCTTATAACCCGGAACGCCTTACAATCCGGAGTGTCTTACAATCCAGAGCGCCTTATAACCCGGAGCGCCTTACAATCCGGAGCGTCTTATCAAGCGGAGCGCCTTATAATCCGGAGTGCCTTATAACCCGGAGCGCCTTACAATCCGGAGCGCTTTACAATCCGGAGCGCCTTATAACCCGGAGCGCCTTATAATCCTGAGCGTCTTACAATCCGGAGCGCCTTATAACCCGGAGCGCCTTATAATCCGGTGTGCTTTACAATCCGGAGCGCCTTATAACCCGGAGCGCCTTATAATCCTGAGCGTCTTACAATCCGGAGCGCATTATAATCCGGAGCGCCTTACAATCCGGAGCGCCTTATAACCCGGAGCGCCTTACAATCCGGAGCGCCTTATGATCTTACAATACAGGGCGGTATATAAGGACATGTGAGCGGTATATATATATATAAGTGCAGTGATGTGTATACAGGGCGGTATATAAGGACATGTAAGCGGTATATATATATATAGTGCAGTGATGTGTATACAGTGCGGTATATAAGGACATGTGAGCGGTATAAATATATATATAGTGCAGTGATGTGTATACAGGGCGGTATATAAGGACATGTGAGCTGTATATATATATATATATATGTATATATATATATATATAGTGCAGTGATGTGTATACAGGGCGGTATGTTATGTTTTGGTAGCTGAGGAGAGCAGGAAAAAAGGCAATACACCAGAGCAGTTGGAATCTATAAGATTGCAGTACCCTGACTAACCACCACAACTAGAGGCAGCCGTGGAGCGTTCCTACGTTGGTCCTAGACGCCTCGTCACAGCCTGAGAAACTAACTACACCTAAAGATAGAAAGAGGAAAGCTATCTGCCCCGGAGCAGAACCCCAAAGATAATAGAAAGCCCCCAAACATGTAATGGCGGTTAGACAAGAGGAAATACTGACACAGACAGAAAATAGTATGAGCAAACGCTGGGGCCCAATCTGCCTAGACAGAAAAGGATAGGAAGGGTACTTACTGCAATCCAAAAAAAAAACCTAAAAAAAGCCAACGCTAATAATTGCAAAAACACCTGAGATCACACGGCCTCTACCACCTAAATTAGTTCTCTGGTGTAACAAAACTAAGCCGCAGCCACTGAAAAAACTGGAAAAGGCAAATGAACAAACAACAGTGGCTCCAGAGGAACCGAGAGGAGCCCAAGCCCCCCGAGGAGGGGAACCTGGCCAACCTCACAGAAATGCAGAGAAAATTGCAAATGGCAAGCACAAAAACAAAAAACAGAAAATATCTTAACTGAGAGCAGGAGAAGAGGCAAGACTCAGCAAGCTTCCAAGTGAACCAGGAAACAACGTAGAGACAAGAAAAATTGATCACCGGCAACCATGATGGGGGGAAACCTCCCTTATATCCAGCCAGTCCGTGATTCCTGATTGCCAATCCTCATTGAATGGTTCAGTACCGTTTGTAACCACCAGAGGGAGCTTCTGCTCAGAATTCATTTCTAAAACATTCATAACAGTACCCCCCCTTGAGGAGGGGTCACCGAACCCTCACTTGTGCAACCAGGTCGGTCAGGATGAGCTCTGTGATACGCACGGATCAGTCTCCTAGCATGGATGTCCGAATCAAACACCCAAGAATTGTCCTCCTGACCATAACCTCTCCACTTAACCCCTTAACGACTGCCGATATGCCTGTTAACGGCGGTCATTAAGGGTACTTAAACCACAGCGCCGTTAATTAACGGCGCTGTGGAAAAAGTGAATAGCGCCCCCCAGAGGCATTTGAATCGGGTCGGTTTTTACCGACACCGATGTTGCGATCGCCGTTATTAACCCTATAACGGCGACCGCAACAAAAAAAAAAAAAGTTGTGCCATTTAATTTCTCTGTCCTCTGATGTCATCGGACATCAGAGGACAGAGAAAAAGGGTCCCCAGGACCCCCATGTGGCCCCCGATCCAATCCATGTGGCCCCCGGGCCCTCAGTTGTTCCCCCGGTGCCGGCGCTGTTAAGAAAATGGCGGGCGCATGCTCAGTGCGCCCGCCGCTATGTGCCGCTGTGCTGGTGGGGGGATGGGCAAATATTCTCTGGGGTCTCGGCTACCGGGTGTAGCCGAGACCCCAGAGAACATGATCCGGGTCGGTATTCACCGATCCCGGTGTTGCGATCGCGGCTATGCAAGCATAGACGCGATCGCAAAAAAAAAAAAAAAATGATTTCTCTCCCTCTGATGTGATCGCACATCAGAGGGGAGAAAATGAGGGTCCCCGTGTCCCCCTGAACCACCCCTATACTTACCGGTGTCCTCTGGCAGGTCCCCCTGGCCTCCGATCCTCCCGGTCTTCTTCCTGCAAAAAAAAAATGCCGATCTGCTTGGCGGCAGATTCAAATTTTTTTTTCATTCATTCTCCAGAAAGTGCATTTTGATCACTGTGATAAACTATCACAGTGATCAAAATAAAAAAACAGTACATAACCCCCCCATTTATCACCCCCTTAGTTAGGGACAGATAATAAAAAATAGAAATTATATTTATTTTCATTTTTCGGTTAGGGTTATAATTAGGGTTACGGTTATAATTAGGGTTAGGCTGGGTTCATACTGCGTTATGGCAGTCCATTAGACGGACTGCGTTACACCACGGTATAACACGGTGTAACGCAGTCCGTTAACGCTGCCATTCACCCCCATTTGAGGGCGCATCGCGACGCATGCCGTAAAGCGGCATGTGTTCGCGACATGCCGTCATTTAGTGACGGAGCCTTGGACGCGGGCTGCAGCGTTTGGGCTCCGTCACCGCTAGCGCAGATGAATCATCTGCTGATTCCTCTGCACTAGCAGGTATAGCATAACGCGATCGCGTTATGCTATATCGTTACCAGCCCGTCAACGCTATGTGTTGAACGGGCTGGTAAAACGCAAAATGAACCTAGCCTTAGGGTTAGGGTTATAATTAGGGTTAAAATTAGGGTTAGGGTTAAAGTTAGGGTTAGGGTTACAATTAGAGTTAGGGTTATAATTAAGGTTAGGGTTACAATTAGGGTTGGGATTTAGGTTAGGATTAGGGTTGGGATTAGGGTTGGAGCTAGAATTGAGGGATTTCCACTGTTTAGACACATCAGGGGGTCTCCAAACACGACGTGGCGTTCAAAAAGTCAAATGGCGCTCCCTCCCTTCCGAGCCCTGCCGTGCGCCCAAACAGTGGTTTTACCCTAACATATGGGGTATCAGCGTACTCAGGACAAATTGCACACCAATTTTGGGGTTCTAATTTCTCCGGTTACCCTTGGGAAAATAAAAAATAGCTGGCTAAAAAAATCATTTTGAGAAAAAAAATGATTTTTCATTTTCACGGCTCTGCGTTTATAAATTTCTGTGGAGCACTTAGGGGTTCAAAGTGCTCACCACACATCTAGATAAGCTCCTTAAGGGGTCTAGTTTCCAAAATGGGGTCACTTGTGGGGGGTTTCCACTGTTTAGACACATCAGGGGGTCTCCAAACACGACGTGGCTTTCAAAAAGTCAAATGGCGCTCCCTCCCTTCCGAGCCCTGCCGTGCGCCCAAACAGTGGTTTACCCCAACATATGGGGTATCAGCGTACTCAGGACAAATTGCACACCAATTTTGGGGTTCTAATTTCTCCGGTTACCCTTGGGAAAATAAAAAATAGCTGGCTAAAAAAATCATTTTTGAGAAAAAAAATGATTTTTCATTTTCACGGCTCTGCGTTTATAAATTTCTGTGGAGCACTTGGGGTTCAAAGTGCTCACCACACATCTAGATAAGCTCCTTAAGGGGTCTAGTTTCCAAAATGGGGTCACTTGTGGGGGGTTTCCACTGTTTAGACACATCAGGGGGTCTCCAAACACGACGTGACTTTCAAAAAGTCAAATGGCGCTCCCTCCCTTCCGAGCCCTGCCGTGCGCCCAAACAGTGGTTTACCCCAACATATGGGGTATCAGCATACTCAGGACAAATTGCACACCAATTTTGGGGTTCTAATTTCTCCGGTTACCCTTGGGAAAATAAAAAATAGCTGGCTAAAAAAATCATTTTTGAGAAAAAAAATGATTTTTCATTTTCACGGCTCTGCGTTTATAAATTTCTGTGAAGCACTTTGGGGTTCAAAGTGCTCACCACACATTTAGAAAAGCTCCTTAAGGGGTCTAGTTTCCAAAATGGGGTCACTTGTGGGGGGTTTCCACTGTTTAGACACATCAGGGGTCTCCAAACACGACGTGACTTTCAAAAAGTCAAATGGCGCTCCCTCCCTTCCGAGCCCTGCCGTGTGCCCAAACAGTGGTTTACCCCAACATATGGGGTATCAGCATACTCAGGACAAATTGCACACCAATTTTGGGGTTCTAATTTCTCCGGTTACCCTTGGGAAAATAAAAAATAGCTGGCTAAAAAAATCATTTTTGAGAAAAAAAATGATTTTTCATTTTCACGGCTCTGCGTTTATAAATTTCTGTGAAGCACTTTGGGGTTCAAAGTGCTCACCACACATCTAGAAAAGCTCCTTAAGGGGTCTAGTTTCCAAAATGGGGTCACTTGTGGGGGGTTTCCACTGTTTAGACACATCAGGGGGTCTCCAAACACGACGTGGTGTTCAAAAAGTCAAATGGCGCTCCCTCCCTTCCGAGCCCTGCCGTGCGCCCAAACAGTGGTTTACCCCAACATATGGGGTATCAGCGTACTCAGGACAAATTGCACACCAATTTTGGGGTTCTAATTTCTCTGGTTACCCTTGGGAAAATAAAAAATAGCTGGCTAAAAAATCATTTTTGAGAAAAAAATGATTTTTTATTTTCACAGCTCTACGTTTATTAATTTCTGTGAAGCACTTGGGGGTTCAAAGTGCTCACCACACATCTAGATAAGTTCCTTAAGGGGTCTAGTTTCCAAAATGGTGTGATTTGTGGGGGGTTTCGACTGTTTAGGCACATCAGGGGCTCTCCAAACGCGACATGGCGTCCAATTTCAATTCCAGCCAATTTTGGTTTGAAAAAGTCAAACGGCGCTCCTTCCCTTCCAAGCCCTGCCGTGCGCCCAAACAGTGGTCCCACCCCACATATTGGATATCAGCGTACTCAGGACAAATTGGACAACAACTTTTGTGGTCTAATTTCTCCTGTTACCCTTGGGAAAATAAAAAATTGGGGACTAAACGATCAGGTTTGTGGAAAACATATTACTTTTTATTTTCATGCCCGGGAGTTATAAACTTCTGTGAAGCACTTGGGGGTTCAAAGTGCTCACCACACATCTAGATAAGTTCCTTAGGGGTTCTAGTTTCCAAAATGGTGTCACTTGTGGGGGTTTCCACTGTTTAGACACATTAGGGCCTCTACAAACGCGACATGGTGTCCAGCCAATTCTGAGTTGAAAAAGTCAAACGGCGCTCCTTCCCTTCCAAGCTCTGCCATGCACCCAAACAGTGGTTTACCCCCACATATGGGGTATCAGCATGCTCAGGACAAATTGCACAAAAACTTTTGGGGTCTTGTTACCCTTGGTAAAATAAAAATTGGGGTGAACAGATCATTTTTGTGGAAAAAATATGATTTTTTATTTTCACGGCTCTATGTTATAAACTTCTGTGAAGCCCTTGGAGGTTCAAAGTGCTCACCACACATCTAGATAAGTTCCTTAGGGGTCTAATTTCCAAAATGGGGTCACTTGTGGGGGTTTCCACTGTTTAGACACATCAGGGCCTCTACAAACACGACATGACGCCCAGCCAATTCTGCGCTGAAAAAGTCAAACGGCACTCCTTCCCTTCCAAGCTCTGCCTTGCACCCAAACAGTGGTTTACCCCCATATATGGGGTATCAGCATGCTCAGGACAAATTGCACAAAAACTTTTGGGGTCTTGTTACCCTTGGGAAAATAAAAATTGGGGTGAAAAGATTGTTTTTGTGGAAAAAATATGATTTTTTTTTTCACTGTTCTATGTTATAAACTTCTGTGAAGCACTTGGAGGTTCAAAGTGCTCACCACACACCTAGATAAGTTCCTTAGGGGGTCTAGTTTCCAAAATGGGGTCACTTGTGATGGGTTTCCACTGTTTAGACACATCAGGGCCTCTACAAACACGACATGGCGTCCAGCCAATTCTGCGTTGAAAAAGTCAAATGGCGCTCCTTCCCTTACGACCTCTGCCGTGCGCCCAAAAAGTGGTTTACCCCCACATATGGGGTATCGGCTTATTCAGGAGAAATTGCACAACAAATTTTGTGGTTCATTTTTTCTTTTAACACTTGTGAAAATAAAAAAAATAGGTTCCGAAGTAAAGTTTTTGCAAAAAAAGTTAAATGTTAATTTTTTCCTTCCACATTGTTTCAGTTCCTGTGAAGCACGTAAAGGGTTAATAAACTTCTTGAATGTGGTTTTGAGCACCTTGAGGGGTGCAGTTTTTAGAATGGTGTCACTTTTGGGTATTTTCTATCATATAGACCCCTCAAAGTGACTTCAAATGTGATGTGGTCCCTAAAATAAAACTGGTGTTGTAAAAATGAGAAATCGCTGGTCAATTTTAACCCTTATAACTTCGTAACAAAAAAAAATTTTGGCCCAAAATTGTGCTGATGTAAAGTAGACATGTGGGAAATGTTATTTATTAAGAAATTTGTGTGACATATCTCTCTGATTTAAGGGCATAAAAATTTAAAGTTTGAAAATTGTTAAATTTTCAAAATTTTCGCCATATTTCCGTTTTTTTCATACATAAACACAAGTCATATCAAAGAAATTTTACCACTAACGTGAAGTACAATATGTCACGAAAAAACAATCTCAGAATCAGCGGGATTCGTTAAAGCGTTCCAGAGTTATAACCTCATAAAGTGACAGTGGTCAGAATTGTAAAAATTGGCCCTGTCATTAATCTGCAAAATGGCTCTGTCACTAAGGGGTTAACCAAATACTGGAGTTTCCGTCTAGAAAAACGAGAATCCAATATTTTCTCAACCACATACTCCAAATTGCCCTCAACCAAAACAGGGTCAGGGGGCGCAGCCATAGGAACCACTGGCTCGACAAACCTCTTCAATAAGGACTTATGGAACACGTTATGGATCTTAAATGTCCTTGGAAGAAGTAAACGAAAGGAAACAGGATTAAGAATCTCCATGATCTTATAAAGGTCCAATGAACCTAGGCTTAAACTTAGGAGATGCAACTCTCATAGGGATATTTCTTGAGGACAACCAGACCAAGTCCCCCACTTCAAACCGAGGACCATCAGTCCTATGCCGGTTGGCAAACCGCTGGACCTTCTCCTGAGAGAGGGACAACCTATCCACTACCTGGTCCCAAATCTGCTGCATACGCTCCACAACAGAGTCAACACCCGGACAGACAGAAGCCTCCGTCTGTCCTGAAGAAAATCGAGGGTGAAACCCAGAATTACAGAAAAATGGAGACATCAAAGTGGCAGAGCTAGCCCTATTATTAAGAGCAAACTCAGCCAAAGGCAAAAAGAGACCCAGTCATCCTGATCAGCAGACACAAAGCATCTTAGATAAGTCTCCAATGTCTGGTTTGTTCTCTCAATAGAAGATAAATGGTGTGCACACGAATAAATTAATGGTGAGGTGCTAGTGTCATGGAATGAATCCAAATCTAGACATATAAATAGCACTGCACTCTCAGACAGGAATTCCATGCAAAATCAAACAATATTTATTAAACAACCAAAAAAGTGATGGGGAGCATGTTTTATCACAGCGACATAAATGACACAACGTTTCGACTCTCACGAGTCTTTTTCAAGAAGCCGCTATACAAAAGGAAAAAGAAAAACAAAACAAAAAGGGTTTTTAACAATAAATAAATACAGTGGTTGAACAATTATAAAACGATTCAAAATAAAATGAAACATCTTAAAATAATATTAACCAAATGCAAAGTGAACCCTGCTTGTGGCATAGAGACCAGCAAGCACCAACCGTATGTCAAGAATAGGAAAAGTGAAGAATAACGTGGTGATAGGAGCTTATCCCAGATATGAGAAAAGAAGATATAAGTTAGGGATAATTTTACCTGAAAACAGCTTCAGAGTAATTTACGAGATAATTGGATTTCAATATCTAGAGAGGGTAATAGGTGCGACATATTGTCAGATTAAATGAAATGCTATAGAAAGTTCAACACTGGTGAGAGATCCTCAAATACCTGTTCCAATAGAATGCTCATGTGTCTAGATAGGAGAAGATGGCTCCCCAAATGGATGGCCTGGGGTATAAACATTTATAAAAAAATTTTTGTTTACTGATTGTTAAACTTAACACTAGTAGGAGTAGTATATAGGTGTATACCACTCTATAATAAATAAATACCTGTGTGGTTGTTAGGTAGTAGAAAGAAGTAACTATCAAGGAGGGAAATGTAGGATCTGTTAGGAGAGAGATGTAAGATGTGAATATATCTTACAGACACGTAGGTAGAGGTTAAACACTAATGTTCGCAATGCACATCAAAAGCTGTGGTCATAAGGCTAATCACTGCAGCTGTCTGTGAGGTCTCTCTAATGGGTGTTGCTGCGCATATATTGAAGTAAGTAGGCCGCAAAACAGCTTAATAGCTATAGGAACAAAAATGTCTATATGGGAAAGATTACCTGGTAATGGATGTATAACAGCGACGCTCCCGCGTCTTGCTGGATATGTGGCACGCTGCTGGAGTGAGAACGCCGGGTATAAATGCCGGCTGACATCGCCGGACCGGATGAGCGTCATCCGGACCGGAAGTGACGTGGCCGATACTAAGGAAACAACTGCGGCTGCGCTGAGAGCGCTATGGAGGTGTAGCTTGTATTGTGTAATGCGCATGCGCCGTTTGGAGGGAAAGGAAAGGATGTAACAAGAGGGAACTGTAACGAGTGTGTTTATAACGGAAAGAGTAATGGGAGTAGCGGAATATGGTAAAAATAGAAACGTGGATATAATGAACCGATGGAAAAAAGGGGAAGAAATAAAAATAAAATTAAAATAAAAAATGAAAAATTGTATAATATGAAAAATTGAAAAAATAATAAAAAATAAAAATAAAATTAAAAATAAAAATAAAAATGAAAAAATGCTAAAGCACTATATAACAAATGGGAGGGTTGTAAGGATGTGCACTCACCAGTGTTGATAATAGTCAGCGAGTCTATGGAAAAATGAAAAACATAATGAGTAAGGATGACAAAGAATGAACAGTCTATATGCACTCATGTCAGCCAATCAATTTCGCGATTGAGGCCTTTTGGTGATAGTGTGTCGAGGGTATAAATCCAAAAGGTCTCTCTCTGTTTAAGTAATTTGATATGGTTACCACCCCTACGTGGACGTGGAACATGCTCTAGTACTTGAAACTTAAGTTGGGCGACCGTATGGTGTGATTTGGCAAAGTGATCTGGCAACGGTAACCATGTTTTTCCACAACGTATAGTGGACTTATGTCCGGATATTCTGTCTCTGATGTGTTGGGTGGTCTCCCCAACATAGAGGAGACCACATGGGCATTTGATAATGTAAACTACGAAGTTTGAGTCACAAGTAAAGT
>JARQOD010010749.1:0-25839 GCA_033576555.1 Oophaga sylvatica
AACAAGTGAATTGCAAAGTGCTTTGTCAGGATCCCGTCTGGGTTGGAGCCGATGTTACTGCAAACACTAGGGGAAGCAGAGGCAGGTAGCGTAGTCAGGTGGCAGCCGGAGGTCGGTACACAGGAAAGGCAGTTCGGTAGCAGAGGAGCAGGCAGATAACGTAGTCAGGTGGCAGGCCGAGGTCAGTACACAGGAAAGGCAGTTCGGTAGCAGAGGAGCAGGCAGATAATGTAGTCAGGTGACAGGCCGAGGTCAGTTCACAGGAGAGCAGTGTTTGTAGCCGAGGAGCAGGCAGATAACGTAGTCAGGTGGCAGCCGGAGGTCGGTACACAGGAAAGTCAGTTCGGTAGCAGAGGAGCAGGCAGATAACGTAGTCAGGTGGCAGGCCGAGGTCAGTTCACAGGAGAGCAGTGTTTGTAGCAGCAGGAACAGCAGGAGAAAGAGCTTGACTAAAGGCTGGAAGCACAATAATCTCGCAATGACACACCCACAGGGCCAGGTTTATATAGGGCGTGTAATTGGCAATCAGAGGCCAAACGAGAGAGCACTGGGCGAAGCCGATCAGGAAGAACAGTCAATGGTATCCGGGTTCAGCAAGGAACTTTGTAGCCAGCAGAATAGCTCAGATGGTAGAGCTGCTGGCCGGTGGACAAGAGACACTGGGTTCGATTCCTGACAGTACTCCCCTCCTTCCAGGATGGCCTCTGGACATCTCAGGAGCTGGTCTATCTGGGTACCTCTGATGGAAGGCTCTTGTAAGTCCAGGAGCATGGACGTTGTCCTTTGGTTCCCATGAATTTTCCTCTGGTCCGTAACCTTCCCACTGCACCAGATACTGCAGTTTACCTCTGAATTTTCGGGAGTCCAGAATCTTATTCACAATGTATTCTTCTTCACCACGGATCCTTTCTGGTGGAGGAGGTGGCTGAATTCTTCCTGGAAACGGGTTTTCACAGAAGGGTTTGAGCAAGGATATGTGAAATACTGGATGAATCTTTAGATTGTTGGGAAGTTTTAAACGAAAAGCAACCTGGTTAATTTTTGCAGAAATTTGAAAAGGTCCAATGAATTTCTGACCCAATTTGGAGGATGGCACATGTGTCTTAAGGTTTTTAGTGGACAGCCAAACTTTGTCTCCAACCTGAAAAGCAGGGGGCACTCTCCGATGTTTATCTGCTGCTTCCTTATATACTTCCTGGGTCTTGAGTAATATCTCTGATAATTCCTTCTGGGATTCCTGTAATTTTGCAAGCCTGTCATTAACAGCAGGAATGGGAGTGTTCACTGGCAGATTAGGGATAAATACTGGATGTACTCCATAATTAGCAAAAAATGGGGTTTGAGATGTAGCGCTATGTATGGAGTTGTTGTAGGCAAATGTGTAGCCCTGGTACACAATATCAGGAGGATGAGTGGAGAGGTAACGGTTAAGGGCTCTTCATGATATCATGTACACTTCGGACACACCCACCAGGGGTGTGGAGGGGAGTGCTAAGTAGTCTGAGTTCAGTTCAGTCAGTGACTCGAAGGAGTGAGGAAGTGCAGTCTTTGTGCAGTTCAGAAAGTGGAGGCCAGTACAGGTGAGCCAGTTCACCTCAGCCTGGTCAGAGCTGTGCCCCACTATAAGACGGACTGAGATATCTATTAAGAGTTGAGCATATCGAAGGGCATAGTGGAAGAGAACAGAGAAGTGCCATAAGTATAGGATACCTGCACATTGTTACCGGTCACTGGTAACCGAAGGATCACTAAAGCTTCACGCTTAGTGGTAAGAAAACCAGAGGCTTATCGGACCTTAGGTCGTGGCAAGCATCCCTGAAGAGTCAGTACGTATCTGGGGTCAGGGAGAGTGAGAACCTTGAGCCTGATCAGCAAGAATAGGAACTCAGCTCTCTCACAGGAAGGCTCCGACCACAAAAACTGACCGGGCAGAACAGCTTTGGAATAGTGTTGTGAATGGGTTTGAGATGAGTTCTGAGCAGAGGCTCCCTCTGGTGGTTACAAGCGGTACTAGTGAGGATTGGGAATCAGGTGTTACTGATTGGTCTTATTTAAGGGAATCATTTTCCCATCAGGGTTGCCGGTGATCAATTGTTCTGGTCTGAATCCTTCTTTCCAGTTTCCCTTGTAGCCTGCTGTGTCGTGTCTGCATCTCCTGCTATCAGATAAGACAATTTCTTATTTTGTGTTTTTGCTAGATTTTTGCATTTTGTCCTGCACTTCTGTGGGGGCCTTCTGGGTCCCCTCCGGGGGCTTTTGCCCTCTCAGTTTGGTCCAGCCACTGTGTTTTGTACTTTTGCTTTTTGCAGTTTTTTCAGTGGCTGCTGTTTTTGTTACACCAGAGAACTAATTTAGGTGGTAGAGGTCGTGTGATCTCAGGTGATTTTGAAATTAGTAAGTTGGTGTTTTTCAGGGTTTTCTGGGATTGCAGTAAGTACCCTTCCTATCCTTTTCTATTTAGATAGTTTGGGCCCCAGCGTTTGCTCATACTATTTTCTTTCTGTGTCAGTATTTCCTCTTGTCTAACCGCCATTACATGTTTGGGGGCTTTCTATTATCTTTGGGGTTCTGCTCCGGGGCAGATAGCTTTCCTGTTTCTGTCTTTAGGTGTAGTTAGTTTCTCAGGCTGTGACGAGGCGTCTAGGACCATCGTAGGAACGCTCCACGGCTGCCTCTAGTTGCGGTGGTTAGTCAGGGTACTGCAATCTCATAGATTCCAACTGCTCTGGTGTATTTCCTTTTTTACCTGCACTCCTCAGCTACCGTAACATAACAGTATCACCGGCCCTAAAAATTGTATGGTACTCACAGAAGGGAAAAAATATTTTGAAGGAAGAAAAGTTGTCAGAGATATTTTTCTGTTTGTTGCATTTTTTTTTTTTTTTTTTTCCCTCTGTATCTCTGGGTGCTGGGGAGGATCTTTTCTCCCAATGGAGTTTGCACAGTTGTCTGGCCGTGTGGATCAGCTTGCCACTGAGGTTCAGAGTATTGCTGCATATCTTGCTAGGTTGCCTGTTGTGGAACCTAGGATTCCCATGCCAGATTTGTTTTCAGGGGATCGAGCTAAGTTTCAGAATTTCAAAAATAATTGTAAATTGTTTTTTGCCTTAAAATCTAAGTCCTCAGGAAACGCAGCGCAGCAGGTTCAAATTGTCATCTCTCTCCTGCGCGGCGATCCTCAGGATTGGGCTTTTTCCCTCACACCTGGGGATCCTGTTTTGAGTGATGTTGATGCATTTTTTCAGGCTTTGGGGTTATTGTACGATGAGCCTAATGTCACTGATCAAGCTGAAAAAGCCTTGTTGGCATTAAATCAGGGCTTGATGACGCTGAGTTATACTGTCAGAGATTCCGTAGGTGGGCAGTCCTGACCAAATGGAATGACGACGCTTTGGCGGCCCTTTTCCGGAAGGGTCTGTCGGATAATGTAAAGGATGTTATGGTGGGATTCCCTGTCCCCTCTGGTCTCAATGATTCTATGTCATTAGCGATTCAAATTGACAGACGTTTGCGTGAGCGGAGAAGTATGCGTGGAGTGGTGTTGCCTTGTGAGCCAGCTGCTGAGCCCATGCAGTGTGATGGAGTGGTGTCTGGGGCACAGCGTCATGAGTTTCGAAAGCGCAATGGGTTATGTTTCTACTGTGGTGATGCCTCTCATGCTATTTCAGTCTGCCCTAAGCGGGGAAGACGTTTTGCACGCTCAGTTGTCTTGGGTAGTGTTCAGACTAAGTTTTTATTAACTGTCACTCTGATATGCTCTCTGTCCTCATTTTCTGCTCAGGCTTTCGTTGATTCTGGAGCAGCTATTAACCTGATGGATTATGATTTTGCTAATCGTTGTGGGTTTCCCTTGATACCCCTACAGAAGTCTATTCCCCTACTGGGGATCGATTCTACCCCTTTGGCTGAGAATAAACCCCAGTTTTCTACTCAGGTGATAATGAGGGTTGAACCTGATCACCAGGAGTGCTGCAAATTTTTGGTTCTATATAATCTGCATGACATTATCGTGCTGGGTTTCCCTTGGTTACAGTCTCATAATCCTGTTTTGGATTGGAAATCTGTGTCTGTAACCAGTTGGGGCTGCCAATGTGTTAATACCAACACTCCTGTTTTTTCTGCCTCCCCCCAGGCTGAGGATGTTCCTGACTTTTTGTTTGATTTTTCTGATGTGTTTAGCGAAAGTAAATCTGCATCCTTACCTCCCCATAGGAGCTATGACTGCGCTATTGAATTAGTGCCAGGTAGTAAATTCCCTAAGGGTCGCCTTTTTAACTTGTCTGTACCTGAACATGACGCTATGCGGTCTTATATCAAGGAATCATTGGAGAAGGGTCATATCAGACCATCCTCTTCACCCTTAGGTGCCGGTTTTTTCTTTGTGGCCAAAAAAGATGGTTCATTAAGGCCGTGTATTGATTATCGTCTCTTGAACAATATTACTGTGAAATATCAATACCCGTTACCCTTGATTTCTGACCTGTTTTCCAGGGTGAAAAACGCTACTTGGTTTACCAAGCTTGACCTCAGGGGGGCGTATAACCTTATTCGCATTAAGCACGGGGATGAATGGAAGACGGCATTTAACACCCCTGAAGGGCATTTTGAGTACCTTGTGATGCCCTTTGGGCTCACTAATGCTCCTTCCGTCTTCCAGTCCTTCATGAATGACATTTTCAGGGATTTTGTGGACAAGTTTCTGATTGTTTATTTGGATGATATCTTGATTTTTTCTAATGACTGGGACTCTCATGTGAAACATGTTCGAACTGTATTCCAGATTTTGAGAGAGAATGCTCTGTATGTGAAGGGATCAAAGTGTCTTTTTGGCGTACAGAAGATCTCATTTCTGGGATTCATTTTGTCCCCATCTGTTATTGAAATGGACCCGGTCAAGGTTCAGGCCATCTGTGATTGGGTCCAACCTACTTCATTAAAGGCTCTTCAGAGATTTTTGGGTTTTGCCAATTTTTATCGTAAATTTATTGGTAATTTCTCTGTTATTGTTAAACCATTAACTGATTTGACCAGAAAGGGTTCTGATGTGGTGAATTGGCCTCCTGAGGCAGTCTCTGCGTTTCAGGAACTTAAGCAGAGATTCACTTCTGCTCCTGTTCTACGGCAGCCTGATGTTTCTCTGCCATTTCAGGTGGAGGTTGATGCCTCTGAAATTGGGGCAGGTGCCGTTTTGTCCCAAAAAGATCCAGAGACCTCTAAAAGTAACCCTTGTGCCTTTTTCTCTCGAAAATTTTCTCCTACTGAACGTAATTATGACGTGGGTAATCGGGAGTTATTGGCCATGAAGTGGGCTTTTGAAGAGTGGAGACATTGGCTGGAGGGAGCCAAACATCAGGTGGTGGTCCTTACGGACCATAAGAATCTGGTCTATCTGGAATCTGCCAAGCGACTCAATCCTAGACAGGCCAGGTGGGCCTTGTTTTTCACACGTTTTAATTTTGTGGTTTCCTTTCTTCCTGGCACTAAGAATGTTAAGACGGATGCCCTCTCGAGGAGTTTCCTTGCGGACTCTCCTGAGCTATCTGATCCCTCTGTTATTTTGAAGGAGGGTGTAGTTCTTTCCGCCATCTCGCCTAATTTGAGACTTGCTCTGGAGGGGTGTCAGGAGGATAGGCCCGAGCGCTGCCCTGTTGGAAAATTGTTTGTCCCGGACCAATGGAAAAAGAGTGTGATGTCTGAGATTCATTGTTCCGCATTGGCTGGGCATCCCGGAATTTTTGGTACCAGAGACTTGGTTAGTCGGTCCTTTTGGTGGCCTACCTTGTCTCGCGATGTCAGGGAATTTGTGCAGTCCTGCGGGACTTGCTCTCGCTCCAAGCCTTGCTCTCGCTCTAGTGGTTTGTTGATGCCATTGCCTGTGCCCAAGAGACCATGGACCCATATCTCTATGGATTTCATTTCCGATCTTCCTGTTTCTCAGAGAATGACCACCATCTGGGTAATTTGTGATAGGTTTTCCAAAATGATACATCTTGTGCCATTACCTAAGTTGCCTTCCTCCTCTGAATTGGTGCCGTTGTTCCTTCAGCACGTGGTTCGTTTACACGGCATTCCTGAGAACATTGTGTCTGACAGAGGAGTCCAGTTTGTTTCCAGATTTTGGAGGACTTTTTGTTCTAAACTGGGTGTTCAATTGTCTTTCTCCTCGGCATTTCATCCTCAGACCAATGGTCAAACTGAGAGAACAAACCAGACATTGGAGACTTATCTAAGATGCTTTGTGTCTGCTGATCAGGATGACTGGGTCTCTTTTTTACCTTTGGCTGAGTTTGCTCTTAATAATAGGGCTAGCTCTGCCACTTTGATGTCTCCGTTTTTCTGTAATTCTGGGTTTCACCCTCGATTTTCTTCAGGACAGACGGAGGCTTCTGTCTGTCCAGGTGTTGACTCTGTTGTTGAGCGTATGCAGCAGATTTGGGCCAGGTAGTGGAGAGGTTGTCCCTCTCTCAGGAGAAGGCCCAGCGGTTTGCTAACCGGCATAGGACTTATGGTCCTCGGTTTAAAGTGGGGGACTTGGTCTGGTTGTCCTCAAAGAATATTCCTATGAGAGTAGCATCTCCTAAATTTAAGCCTAGGTTCATTGGACCTTATAAGATCATGGAGATTATTAATCCTGTTTCTTTTCGTTTGCTTCTTCCAGGGACATTTAAGATCCATAACGTGTTCCACAAGTCCTTGTTGAAGAGGTTTGTTGAGCCAGTGGTTCCTGCTGCTGTGCCTCCTGACCCTGTTTTGGTTGAGGGCAATCTGGAGTATGTGGTTGAGAAAATATTGGATTCTCGTTTTTCTAGACGAAGACTCCAGTATTTGGTTAAATGGAGAGGTTATGGTCAGGAAGATAATTCTTGGGTGTTTGCTTCGGACATCCATGCTAGGAGACTTATCCGTGCGTATCATAGAACTCATCCTGACCGACCTGGTTGCTCAAATGAGGGTTCGGTGACCCCTCCTCAAGGGGGGGTACTGTTGTGAATGGGTTTGAGATGAGTTCTGAGCAGAGGCTCCCTCTGGTGGTTACAAGCGGTACTAGTGAGGATTGGGAATCAGGTGTTACTGATTGGTCTTATTTAAGGGAATCATTTTCCCATCAGGGTTGCCGGTGATCAATTGTTCTGGTCTGAATCCTTCTTTCCAGTTTCCCTTGTAGCCTGCTGTGTCGTGTCTGCATCTCCTGCTATCAGATAAGACAATTTCTTATTTTGTGTTTTTGCTAGATTTTTGCATTTTGTCCTGCACTTCTGTGGGGGCCTTCTGGGTCCCCTCCGGGGGCTTTTGCCCTCTCAGTTTGGTCCAGCCACTGTGTTTTGTACTTTTGCTTTTTGCAGTTTTTTCAGTGGCTGCTGTTTTTGTTACACCAGAGAACTAATTTATGTGGTAGAGGTCGTGTGATCTCAGGTGATTTTGAAATTAGTAAGTTGGTGTTTTTCAGGGTTTTCTGGGATTGCAGTAAGTACCCTTCCTATCCTTTTCTATTTAGATAGTTTGGGCCCCAGCGTTTGCTCATACTATTTTCTTTCTGTGTCAGTATTTCCTCTTGTCTAACCGCCATTACATGTTTGGGGGCTTTCTATTATCTTTGGGGTTCTGCTCCGGGGCAGATAGCTTTCCTGTTTCTGTCTTTAGGTGTAGTTAGTTTCTCAGGCTGTGACGAGGCGTCTAGGACCATCGTAGGAACGCTCCATGGCTGCCTCTAGTTGCGGTGGTTAGTCAGGGTACTGCAATCTCATAGATTCCAACTGCTCTGGTGTATTTCCTTTTTTACCTGCACTCCTCAGCTACCGTAACATAACAGAATAGCTGGAGTTATAGAGGGAACTACGCTTCAGGCTGGTTGGACTCATCAACATTGGACAGTAAAGGAGGCCCCTAACTTGCTTAGCCGTTGCCTCAAAGCTCATCCTCCATCAACCCCATCGGCCTCCCTGGGACCTGCCTTACCATCTTACAAGTAAAGGTATGGAAAGACGCTGACCGTGTGAGACTGAGTTATTTACTTGCATGCCTGCACAACCCTGCCTTAACCATCGACCTGAGGGAAGAGTCCTACCTGTAGGGGACCCGACATCTAGCTGCCTCACCATCCCTCAGAGCTCTACAGCAGCGCTGGTATAAATTACCAGAAGACTACAGGTGGCGTCACGAACTGTATATAAATCTATCCCCTGTAAATATTCCCCCAACATACGCCAGACCGCTAGGGCCACAGACCGAGCCACCGCTACCTGTGACAATCCCCATAGACTTCCATGGGCTCGGCTCTGAGTACCCCATTGCCCTGGTAACCCACAATTGTGGTGGCGGGTCGACACAAAACTTTGGCGTCACGAACAGGATACGAAACTTGCAGCATTGCGAGCCCTGTGTGCCTGTGGAGTGTTTTGATGAAAAAGACTGTTGCTGTTGTTTGGCACCAAATACCGCCATATTTGCCGCCAGATTCGCGCCCTAAGGCGCTGGAGAAGAAGGTGGGCGTACCTGAAAGAGCGCGCAAAGTCTTGGACACGCCCCCGGCTCTGACTCAGCGGCAGGTCCTGCAACAGGAAGTGAACGCTCTGACATCAGAGCGCCTGCGACGAAGGTCCTGTTCCCACTGCGGTGCCTGTGAAATAGCAGCGTCTGAAACCGGTAGGCTCCGTTTAACCAAGGGGGCGCTAAGATGTCACAACAACCGGCTGACAGTGCGGCCCCGGCCGGAGGTCCCAATCCCGCACCGCTTGGTATTGTAGCGCCAGATGGGGGCGCAGGCCCTGCACCCAGTCCGGTAGTCCCGATCATGCCACTAACGCTCCCATATATGCCTGGGGCGAAATGGCTTCCCCAGTACAGCGGTGAGCCAGGCACATTAGCAGGCTTCAAGCGGAAGTTATGCAGCATCCTAGAAATGTACTCCATGCCTGAGAGACAAAAAGCTGCTGTGCTAATAGGGCAGCTAACTGGCACTGCTGAGAGGGAAGTGGAGACTTGGGATACCGTTGATCAGGAGTTGGTACCTGCGATCTTCCTTAAGCTGCATGCCATATTTGAAGACCGCACAGAAACGGATCTCCGGATGGCCTTCTATCACTGTTCACAACAGCCAGGTGACAGCATCCGGGACTACGCTTGCCGACTACAGGGAGCCCTGAGAGCCCTCAAGCAAATTAACAATTTAAATGCTATCGACGAGAATAAAATGCTGAAAGAACAATTTATACAGGGATTGAGATCCCAAGAGGAACGCAGAACTGTAAACTGGTGGTCCTTAGACCATCCGGATGCTACCTTTGATGCCCTAAAGGACATGGCAATAAAAGGGCTGCGGCCCCTGGGCAAACCCGAGGTGGCAACCCAACATCATCAGGCTGAAGTCACTCTGGAACCGGCAGTAACCCCCTTTTCCCCGCTAGTGGCTGAAGCCAAAGCGCAGGTGACACCTCCTAGTGAATTGGACTGTCTGCGCTCAGAGGTGCGCCAGCTGACTAAAAATCTGGCTGCTGTAATGAGTGCCCTGCAGCTGCGGAAAGAGGAAGAAGGGAAAATCTTGTTAGCAGACTGCCCAGAAGACGTCCCATGGATGCACCGGAGAAGAAAGAAGACGTCGCCCCCCCGGAAGAGGACAACGCCACCCCCAGGAGCGACCTCTGATCAGCACCCTCCTCGTCGAGAGATCATCTGTTACCGATGCAACCGGAAAGGTCATATGTCTCCACAGTGTCCTTTAAACGGGCAGAACCTGGGTCCGAGGGCCAACACCCAGGAGAATACCCGTCAGGCCCCTAGACTGGAACCGCAGGTATGTGGGCGGGCGACCCTACCTGTCTATTATTCTAGATGGTATTGCTGTTCCAGCATTGTTAGACACTGGGTCGCAGGTGACCCTAATACCTGATGCCCTATATACCAAGTACTGGTCAATGGACAGTCTTAAACCTCCGAGCCTTGACTTTACCGTATATGCTTCTAATGGTCTTCCTGTAGAAGTACTCGGGACAAAATGTGTAGATGTGAAGGTGGGCAGAGAGGAGTTGAAAGACCAGGGGCTTCTGGTAGTAAAGACTGTAAATGAGGATAACGGTTTAAATATAATTTTGGGTACTAACATTATCGGTAATTGTTTGGGAGAAGTTGTGTTCTTGCTCCAACAGCTCGCTGAGATTGCCCGACCAAGGCAGAAAGGAGTAATCCAAAGAGAGATCCGGGCCCTGGTGTGTCAACAGCAAGCGAAGCTTACAGACGGCGAAATTGGTAATGTACGGGTCACTGACTCGGATCCTATTGTGATACCCCCAATGAGTGAAATGATCATTTGGTGCAGGGCGTATGTTGGGGGAATATTTACAGGGGATAGATTTATATACAGTTCGTGACGCCACCTGTAGTCTTCTGGTAATTTATACCAGCGCTGCTGTAGAGCTCTGAGGGGATGGTGAGGCAGCTAGATGTTGGGTCCCCTACAGGTAGGACTCTTCCCTCAGGTCGATGGTTAAGGCAGGGTTGTGCAGGCATGCAAGTAAATAACTCAGTCTCACACGGTCAGCGTCTTTCCATACCTTTACTTGTAAGATGGTAAGGCAGGTCCCAGGGAGGCCGATGGGGTTGATGGAGGATGAGCTTTGAGGCAACGGCTAAGCAAGTTAGGGGCCTCCTTTACTGTCCAATGTTGATGAGTCCAACCAGCCTGAAGCGTAGTTCCCTCTATAACTCCAGCTATTCCAAAGCTGTTCTGCCCGGTCAGTTTTTGTGGTCGGAGCCTTCCTGTGAGAGAGCTGAGTTCCTATTCTTGCTGATCAGGCTCAAGGTTCTCACTCTCCCTGACCCCAGATACGTACTGACTCTTCAGGGATGCTTGCCACGACCTAAGGTCCGATAAGCCTCTGGTTTTCTTACCACTAAGCGTGAAGCTTTAGTGATCCTTCGGTCCCCAGTGACCGGTAACAATGTGCAGGTATCCTATACTTATGGCACTTCTCTGTTCTCTTCCACTATGCCCTTCGATATGCTCAACTCTTAATAGATATCTCAGTCCGTCTTATAGTGGGGCACAGCTCTGACCAGGCTGAGGTGAACTGGCTCACCTGTACTGGCCTCCACTTTCTGAACTGCACAAAGACTGCACTTCCTCACTCCTTCGAGTCACTGACTGAACTGAACTCAGACTACTTAGCACTCCCCTCCACACCCCTGGTGGGTGTGTCCGAAGTGTACATGATATCATGAAGAGCCCTTAACCGTTACCTCTCCACTCATCCTCCTGGTATTGTGTACCAGGGCTACACACAAACTCTGCTGTTGGTAAATAGTCCACCCAGTCATCCTGAAGATAGGAAATGAAGCAACGGAGGTATTGCTCCAAAGTCTGGTTCGTTCTCTCCGTCTGGCCATTGGACTGAGGATGGAAAGCGGTAGAAAGATTCACCGTGACTCCCAAGGCTGTACAGAAACTCTTTCAAAATTTTGACGTAAACTGAACGCCTCTGTCAGACACCACGTTGTCAGGAATTCCATGTAACCTGAATACCTCTTTGATCATTAGTTCTGCAGTTTTTTCAGCAGTAGGAATTCCTTCAGTTGGAATAAAGTGGGCCATTTTTGTGAGTCGGTCCACTATGACAAGGATGACGGTCATCTGTTTGGAAGGGGGTAGCTCCACAATAAAATCCATGGAAATAGATCCCCAAGGCCTGGATGGAACTGGGAGTGGTTGCAAGAGTCCTAGAGGAGACGATCGTGGGGTCTTGTTTCGTGCGCATGTTAAACAGGTTGAAACATATTTCCTCACATCCTTCCTACAATTAGGCCACCAAAAGAAAAGAAGTAGTAAGTCTTGTGTTTTTGCAACTCCAGGATGTCCTGCCAGTTTAGAATCATGGACACTTTTGAGGACTTCAAGGCGAGAAGATTCAGGTACATATATTTTGTGTTTCTGCATCCAAAACCCCTCTTTAATGAAAGATCGACGTCTTCCGAAGGATGGTTAAGGAAAGAGTCCTCTTGATATCCATCTTTAATTCTATTACATAGTCCTCTAGAGTGCAATATTCCCAAAAAATTTTTAGGGCCTAGAATTGTATCGTCATTACTAGACCTCTCCTGAGGTTCCGAACACATCCTGGACAGGGCGTCAGCCTTGCCATTTCTTGAACCAGGCCGGTAAGAAATTATAAAATTGAATCTTGAGAAAAATAAGGCCCATCGTGCTTGTCTTGCAGACAATCTTTTTGCTGTACGGAGGAATTCAAGATTCTTGTGGTCCGTGAGGACAGTCACAGGGTGATTGGCACCTTCCAGAAGATGTCTCCACTCGGAGAAGGCAACTTTAATGGCTAACAGTTCTTTATTACCGATGTCGTAGTACTTTTCTGCAGATGACATGGTGTGGGAAAGAAACGCACATGGGTGAAGTTGCATCTTGTCCCCAACTCGCTGAGACAGAATGGCTCCCACTGCAGAGTCCGAGGCGTCCACTTCGACAGTAAATGGCAATTCAGGATTTGGGTGTACTAACAATGGAGCAGACGTAAAAAGAGTTTTCAACTTGTCAAAAGCCTCCTGTGCCTCCGGAGACCAGAAAAATGCTTTGGTCTTTTTTGTTAGTGTAGTAATTGGTAGTATGATCCGTGAAAAGTTCTTTATAAATTTTCGGTAAAAATTTGCAAATCCTATGAAACGCTGGACGTCTTTTAAATTTCTTGGAACAGGCCAGTCCACTACAGCATTAATTTTGCCGGGATCCATGCTCAGACCTTCTGGGGAGATGATATATCCCAGAAATTGGATACTGGTTTGTTCAAACTCACATTTTTCAAGTTTAATGTAAAGATGGTTCTCCTGTAGTCGTTCCAAGACTAACTGGACGTGCCTGCGATGCTCTTCCAAGGTGTCTGAAAATATAAGAATATCATCGAGATAAGCCACAACGAATTGGTCCAAGAAATCTCGAAATACATCATTAATAAAATGTTGAAAGGTGGCTGGGGCATTGCTAAGGCCAAAGGTCATAACTAGTGTTGAGCATTCCGATACCGCAAGTATCGGGTATCGGCCGATATTCGCGTTATCGGAATTCCGATACTTAATTCCGATACTTTTTCAATATCGTATACCGGAATCGGAAGTTCCCATAATTCTTTGAGAGGCAATGTGATTTTAGTCAGCCAATGAGGAATCCTACGAAGTGTGGGCACATCCTGTAATGCTGCGGTCATCTTAACTAATGGCATGGCTGTGATTGGCTGCTGAAATGATGTCAGAATGCACTATAAAAGGCACCGCCGCCATTTTAGCGTCACTGTGCTGTGAATTCAGATAGGGACAGAACGCTACTCTGCTGACTCTGAGGGACAGTTAGAGATTGCGATTTAGTGTACTGTGCTGTAGGCAGGCTATCACCAACCGCTGTGTAAAGCTTCCTTTTGCCTGCAGTGTTGTTTTAACAGCTCTGCAAGGTGTGTGTGAGTGCAGGTGACGCTGCAGTTTGCTCTGCATCCAACGCTGTCTGTAGGCATCTGCACGTGTCACTCACAGACTCTTTTTTTTTTTCTTTAGTGTAATTCTAGCTGCTCCATTCAATAGAAATTATAGTGTGATGCGCTTCCATCCGTATCCAATACATTGGTTGCAAACACTATAGAAGTAGACAAAGGAGTAGCCTTTCACAGATTGTGGACAGTTGTGTTTCAGTGTTCACTTCAGTCTGTGTTTTTTATTTTTTGAGTGCATATCACGCTCCAGTTACTTGTTCAAGCACTGCTGCTTGTACTCTGCTGAGCGTGTCTCAGTGCCTCATCCTTTTCATTTATCTCCAATTGGTTCTGCTACATTCCATTTAAAATAAATCTAATCTATTAGTGTGACGCGCTTCCATCCGTATACAATACATTGGTTGCAAACACTATAGAAGTAGACAAAGGAGTAGCCTTTCACAGATTGTGAATAGTTGTGTTTCAGTGTTCACTGCAGTCTGTGAGGTATTTTTTTTTGTTTGTTTTTTTAAATGCAGATCACGCTCCATTTACTTCTTCAACCACCGCTGCGTGTACTCTGCTGAGTGTCTGTCACTGGCTCATCCTTGTCATTTTTCTAAAATTGGTGCTGCTTTATTCTATTTAAAATAATTCAAATCTATTACAGTGACGTGCTTCCATCCGTATACAATACATTGGTTGCAAACAATATAGAAGTACACAAACGGGCCTTTCACAGCTACTGAACATGGGTTTTTAATTTTTAACTAAAATATGTATTTTTTCAAATGACACAAATATAAGTAATGTTGAAGAGGAATAGTCCTACATCCATTGTTTGCACAATATTACAGGTGTACATCATGTCCCTTAATCAACAATGTATTATTATATTTACTTGTATGCTTTTATTTAAAAGCCAAGAACACAGAAGGATAACCTTCGCACTGCAGCTGTTGTCAAAGTTCAACCCACATTATGCACTTCCAACATTGCAGCATTTGAGGCATGATGTGAGTTGGATTTGTCAAAGTTATGGAGTGAGAAGGTTCACCATCAGTACCCTATAGCATAAGTATGCTTTTGTGTTAGCATTTGTGTTAGACATGTGGATATCTGCCATAATATGTCACAATTATTTAGTTACAGATTTGTTACCAACACTAATCATTGAATGGTTTTAAATTTGACGTTTCACTTGTTTACAGCTTAGAAATAAGG
This sequence comes from Oophaga sylvatica, assembly GCA_033576555.1. NCBI lineage: Eukaryota > Metazoa > Chordata > Amphibia > Anura > Dendrobatidae > Oophaga > Oophaga sylvatica. The sequence goes on from JARQOD010010749.1 coordinate 14,682, forward strand.
GTGTAGCCTGATATCTATGTGTAGCACTAGCCACTTTAACATGTCATGTTTTTTTCAACATGTGTAGCTAGGTAGCAGTAATTTTTGCCGGACACACAGCAGGGGAACAGCAGGCGTTACTGAACCCCACAAACACATCATCGATTGTTTTGATCTGTGCATCCAACACTTCTGAGCCCAGGGTCAAGGAGGGTGTAGCCTGAGGCCTAGTATGAGATGTTTGAACTTTAATTTGAACTTTAATTTGGAGTTAGCAGCATTAATTTTTGTCAGACACGCAGCAGGGGAACAGCAGGCGTTACTGAACCCCACTATCACTATAGCTTGTGTATTGGTCTGTGGACACGACACTTCTGAGCAGCAACTGGCAGTGTTGTAGCCCAGGGAGTATAGCTCAGGTGGTAGAAAGATGAACATAACAGGAGACATGGAAAACGTTGCCAACCAGTTAGTTAATCTGAAACCGGACAGGCAAATTCAGGCGGGATCCATGCCTAGTTCATTTTCAGAAAAGTAAGCCGTTCTACATTATCGGAGGATAGTCGCATGCAACGGTCTGTTAGTACACCACCTGCAGCAGTAAAGACGCGCTCCGATAATACACTGGCAGCAGATCAAGCCAGCACCTCCAATGCATACTGGCTAAGCTCTGGCCATGTATCCAGCTTAGAGACACAAAACTTGAATGGGGAAGAGCCATCTGGGAGTACACTGAGAGGGCAAGACATGTAGTCTGTCACCATCTTACGGAAATGTTGCCTCCTGCTGACTGGAGCCGTCTCGGATGGTGTAGACATTGGTGGCGCTGCCACAAAACTTCGACACATTTGGAACATACTGTTCTTGCCCTGTGCAGAGGCGCTGCTTGTGCTCCCTCTTGTTGCAGAGCTGTCTCCACTGCCTCGACGCACAGAGCTGCTTTGTAAAGCAGTAGCAGCAGCAGTGCTCTCGGCTGGAATGGAGAACATTATGGATTGCACCAGTGTGTCTTGGTACTTCCGCATTTTACGCTCCCGGTTCAACGGTGTGATGAGGCTTTGTAAGTTGTCCCGGTAGCGAGGGTCTAGGAGGGTGTACACCCAATAATCAGACGTGGTGTGAATGTGTTCGATGCGGCGGTCGTTTCTCAGCCACTGCAGCATGAAATCAACCATGTGCTGCAGACTCCCAACTGGCCAAGAAACGTTGTCCCCTGCAAGAGGCGTCATCTCTGCCTGCTGTGCATCACCCCACCCTTGGTCTACATACTGACTAGAGCATTGTCTACCTCCCTCTGGAGCGATGTCTTCCTCCTCCATTGACTCCTCCTCATCCTCCTCACAAAGTCCTTCAAATACATATAAATTTACAAAATTTAAAACTCAAAATTTAAAAACTTTGTATCATAATTCTGTAACATCAGTTTATGGAAACACAATAGCATTACAAAAGGATAGACAAAAAATGTACATTATGTGCTTTGTAAATACATTAAAAGTTTGTAATGGTTATGAAAATATAGACAGCGACTCTGGAGGTTCAATTGTTGATACAGCATGGTACTTTGAAAGTCCTCCAGCCCTTTGTGAGGAACCACGTTGCGCTGACTGTCCAGAAGGTGATGGAATTTGTGACTCCTCATCCTCCACCTCTTCCAAAACCTCATGCCTTAGTGCTTGCAGTGTTTTTTGAAGCAGGCAGATAAGGGGGACAGTCAGGCTGACTAGTGCATCATCTGCACTCGCCATCCGCGTTGACTCATCAAACGCACGCAAAACGTGGCAGATATCCTTCATAGAGTTATTCGCCACTCATTACACTGGCAGTGGCTGCCCATTCATTATAGGATCCAATTCTAATTACTGGTTCTCACCAACAAAGCTCTCCACAGCGCAGCACCCCCCTACATCTCCTCCCTTATTTATATTTATCGGCCTAACCGACTGCTGCACTCTGCAAACGACCTTCGACTAACCTCTGCACTAATCCGTACCTCCCACTCCCAACTCCAAGACTTCTCCCGCGCTGCGCCAATCCTCTGGAATGCTCTACCCCAAGAAATTAGGACTATCCGCAATTTGGATGGTTTCAGGCGCTCCCTCAAAACACATTTGTTCACAGTGGCCTATCACATTCACTAATCAAAGTCATTCTATGTGTAATTCTGTGTGTGTAGCCCATTCACTATCTCCATGCATCCCTCACTCCCTTAAAATGGCTGGACCATCATTGTAAAAACACCATTGTATATAAACACCTGTACTTTGTATCTCCCCCACCTCATTGTAGATTGTAAGCTTTCACCAGCAGGGGCGGCTGATTTTGCTTTAATTATTGTATTGTTAACGTTGTTACTTATGACTTGTGTTTTGAAACTGTTAAACTGTAAAGCACTGCGGAATATTATGGCGCTATATAAATAAATAATATTATTATTCTTATTATAGAGGCCCACTCAGTAGTGGTGAAGTGTGAACGGCGCAAATTGCGAGTTGACTGCGCCTGATGCAGCTGATACTCGATTACTGTTGGCTGCTGCTCACACAACCGCTCCAACATATGTAACGAGGAATTCCACCTGGTGGGTACATCACATATGATGCGATGTTCATGAAGGTGAAATCTGCATTGCAGAGCTGCAATCAGCGATCTGGCCATGCTGGAACGTCGCAAGTGAGCGCACTCTAGGCGGACCTTGTGCAGCAGTGCATCAAGATCCGGATAGTCCCTCAAAAAACTCTGCACGACCAAGTTGAGCACATATGACAGACATGGTATGTGAGTGAGGTTGCCAAGGCCCAGAGCTGACACCAGATTTCGGCCATTGTCACACACTACCAAGCCTGCCTGTAGATTCTCTTCCAAAAACCACACGTCGCTCTCCTGCTTTATGGCATTACAGAGCTCCTGCGCTGTGTGGCTAAGATTCCCCATGGAAATTAATTTCAGGACGGCCTGTTGACATTTGGACACGGCTGTGCTCATATCGGTCGCAACAGGTAAACGTTCACGGGTCCATGTGGAGGTAGACCGTGACGGCTCCTGCAGCGATGATTCTGAGGAACTGGAGTAGGAGGAGGAATCAATGTGTACAGACTTGATTCCTGCAATCCTTGGAGTTGGCAGAACACGTACAGCGCCACTCGCAAGATCAGTACCCGGCTGCACAACATTGACCCAATGGGCAGTGAGGGAAAGGTATTGTCCCTGGCCATGGGTGTTAGAACCCTCTTGTTAGGTTTTGTTTCAGTTTGCTGGTCACATGACCTTTTTTCCCTATTTAGTCATTGTATTATCTACTGTTAAGCTAGCCGGGTGCTTAGGTGCCTTAATCTGTCAGTTTTGCTTGATGTTAGGATCACAAAGTATTTATTTTTCTGTTTAATTATCCATGCTACAATTTATGTTAGGAGGTGTCCACCTTTTCTCCCAGTCCCTAGATCTTGTAGGGATTACTCCCTCGCAACTATAGGTCTTCGTTCACACTAGATGAGGACTTTAGCGGGTCTGGTCGCAGGATCAGGTTCCCCGTTACATCGTAGGGATTCAGCTTAGTTGTATTGTAGGGACAGAATTCCCTTCTTTCCTTACTGGTTGTAGCAGATCATAACAATGGGTACTGGTCCACGCATCGGTGGTCAGGTGGACCTTGCTACTGAGGGCTTTTAGTAGCGCATGTTTAATTTTTCCCTCAACATGCTTTTGCAGACCAGGGACTGCTTGCCTGCTGAAATGAAATCGGCTTGGCACATTGTATTGTGGGACTGACAATGATATTCAGTTACGGAAACTGTCTGTCTCCACCAGCCTGAATCACAGCATTTCAAGGGACAGGAGTTTTGCAATGCCAGCATTCAGAGCCTGTGCTCGTGCATGGTTTGCGGAGTATGGCCGTCTTTTATCCCATGCCTGTGCTACCGATGGCTGTTTTGTGGCCTGGGAGTGTGAGGATGACAGGGAACTTGCTGCTGTGTGTGGAATAACAGTTTGTCTCTGGACAACAGTGGCCGAGGTTCTTCCATGGCGATCCTGTGAGGAAGCAGAACCAGCTGTGTGTGAGCTCGATGAAGAGGCTTCAACACAACCTGAAGATGTAGGTGCTGCTGTAGGTTGGCCTACATCTCCAGTGTGTCTTTGTAACTCAACTACGTGCTTTGTCCGCACATGTTTCCACATATTTGTGGTATTGAGGTGACTGACACTTTTAGCTATTTTTAATTTTTGATTACACAGCTTGCATTTCACATAGCAAATATCATGTGCAAGTGTGTGAAAAAAGGACCACGCAGTGCAAGTCCTGGGAGCGCACGTTTTGACTTTTGGAAGACAACTGCTCCGAACAGGTGCCAAACTGGAGGCTACAGGCAACCGAGTCTGCAGCCTAACTCTCCCTCCTGTTTGTACCGTTGGGGCAATGTCTTCCTCTATCTTCCTTCTATCACTAACCATTTCTCTAGGCCTCTCCCAGCTTTCAACCAAAGTACTGGTTCTCAGCCACAAAGCTATCCACAGTGCAGCACCCCTCCTACATCTCCTCCCTCATTTCTATCTATCGGCCTAACCGACTGCTGCGCTCTGCAAACGACTTTCGACTAACCTCTGCACTAATACGTACCTCCCACTCCCGACTCCAAGACTTCTCCTGCTCTACGCCAATCCTCTGGAATGCTGTACCCCAAGAAATTAGGACTATCCACAATTTGCATGGTTTCAGGCGCTCCCTCAAAACACATTTGTTCAGAGCGGCCTATCACATTCACTAATCAAAGTCATTCTATGTATTCTGTGTAAGTGTGTGTGTGTCTCTAGCCCATTCACTATCTCCATCCCTCAGTCCCTTAAGATGGCTGGAACATCATTGTAAATGCACCATTGTATATAAACACCTATACTTTGTATCTCCCCCATCTCATTGTACATTGTAAGCTGTCACGAGCAGGGACGACTTATTTAGCTTAAATTATTGTATTGTTAACGTTGTTACTTATGACTTGTGTTCTGAAACTGCTAAACTGTAAAGCGCTGCGGAATATGATGGCGCTATATAAATAAATATTATTATTATTCCTCTGAGCTGCTCCCACCACCTTCCTGTTCCTCATGCCATGTTGGGTCTTGGACCTCATCATCTCCACTACCCTCTTCCAACACCTGCTGTTGGGTGGTCTGGCCAGCACCATGCTCAACAGAAACTGGCACCTGGGTCTCATCATCATCAGATGCGTTCTGCGGTGTGCTGACCATCGGCACTGTCTCACCCGCCTTTCAGATTCAGAGAGACACAGCTGTTGCGCATCACTGCATACTCCCTCTTCACATTACAGAATGCTGCTTGGCTGGGCCCCTGTTTGCAAGCCAATAGATTCTGAGAACAGAAGTAGACACTCAGCTGGCTCCTGTACAGAACTCTCTGACTGCCTGGGCAATTTGCCAGGCGGTGAAGAGACAGATGGTTGCCCAACAGTGCTGTGGTCCTGAGAGGAGGTGGAAGCAATTGAAGTCGATGCATTGGCTGTCGGCTGACATCCAAACAACAACGGCTTCAATTTGTTCTTCCCGCAGCAGGGGGGTACTCCGAGCTCCTACAAAAGTGCGCATAAAGGAACGCTCACGGGGAAAACTGGTGGATGCTGTGTCACTGGGGGCCGCAGCAGCCACAGAATCCCCACGTCCTCTCCCTGAAGAAACTCCACAACCACGTGCCTTACTCCCTGCCTTCTTCATCTTGGTAGATTGATAAAGAAAGTCTGAAAAGTTATAAGGTCTAAGTGTGGTTATTCCGCAGAGACTGCAGTGAACACTGCACACAACTGTTCACTACCCAATGCGTCTCAGCAGGAAGGCAGTCTGTGCGTCAAAACAAAGGCACAAGCATACATCCATGTACCCTGTTTATAAAGCTATATAAAAAAAATTATGTAGTAGTGACGCACACTTTATTGAGGTACAGTATTACATCGCCATTCACCATCTGTGGCTATGCAGTCTCATCTATATATACCTTATCTATCTGTTGTCATGCTTCCAAGTCGACAGTCAGCCATAAATAGCAATTTTCACTATGCACTATGCACTTTTTAAAGGTTATGTTTGTTAATAAAAATGATTATTGCCACATATTATGAGTATTACATGATGGAAATTGTATAATTTTGTATAAAATATTTAGTGACATTATTCAGCAAATGGAACATTTTAGTAATATCACAGATTACTTGTAATGCTGATGATGTTTTGAAGTCAGACATTCATTGTCTATACAATAAAAATGGTGTACATACTGTTACTTATCCATCATTAATGGATTCAGATATGTACTTGTATGCTTTTATGTACAACCGTATAGCAGATTCCTTAACTAATTTATTTTGTGGTTTGCATTGCTGTTCAACATGTTAATGTATGTGTTTATGTTTGTCAATTCTTTATTTATCTAGATATTAGTTTAAATGAAATCATCATCTTATGGTAGTAAAGGTTATCTTTCTCTTGTTTGAAGTATAGACATTTAAAATTGACAGGTAACAAGGAAATTACTTGATCTAGTATTTAAACATCCTCCTTGACCCTGGGCTCCAACACCGCCAGTTGTTGCTCGGAAGTGCTGTTAGCACAGTCAACACTTGCTCCTGTGTTACTGGGGTTCAGTAACGTCAGCTGGTCCTCGGTTGTGCCATTGGCTCTTTTCCTTCTGCTGCCCCTCCGGGTTCCAGTACCGTCAGCTGGTTCTCCGCAGTGCCTTTGGCCTAGGTGCCTCCATCTCGGTATCCGAGTTCCAGCAACGTCTGCTGGTCCTTGGTAGTGCTTTGGAGCACAGGTACCTCCTGCTTAGTAACCGTGTCCCAGTAACGTCAGCTGGTCCTCGGTTGTGCCATTGGCTCTTTTCCTTCTGCTGCCCCTCCGGGTTCCAGCACAGTCAGCTGGTCCTCGTTACTTGCATTGGCTCTTGTACCTTCTGCTACCCGTCCGGGTTCCAGTACCGTCAACTGGTTCTCCGCAGTGCCTTTGGCCTAGGTGCCTCCATCTCGGTATCCGAGTTCCAGCAACGTCTGCTGGTCCTTGGTAGTGCTTTGGAGCACAGGTACCTCCTGCTTAGTAACCGTGTCCCAGTAACATCAGCTGGTACAAGATTGTGCTTCAAATACAAGATACGGAACAAGAGACACAAGAACAATAAGCAGAAGATCTAAAAGCAGAAGAACATGAAGTATAAGACCAAAATGAAGAGCAAAATATATGCTCTAAATTCTAAGCAGAAGAAGACTAAGCAGTGTATGGGGGTGAGTCCGTTCCTCCTCGTGGTGCCCCTGGAAAATGCCTGCTGCTGCAGGCTAAACTGAACACGGACAAATACTGTTGTAATTTAAATCTTTTGTGACAGCAAGAACGGAAGGATGAAAAATTCATACTTTGACAGATTACAAGTACAGGATTCTCTGTCACAAATAAGAATATGATGAAGAAGATGAAGCAGAATATGAATAAGAATAATAGTTTAATAAGAAGAATATGAGTAATGTTAACAAAGATGAATAGCAAGAAGTTTAACAAGAAGATAAAGAAGGTGAAGATGAAGAATAATTTGATGAAAAAGATGATGCTGCAGAAGATTATGAAGGAGAAAGTGTGTGAAAAGTTAAAAAGGTGAAGATGAAGAGCATGGAAGTTGTGTAATATACATATTTGCCAAAATATAAAAAACGTTAACAACATTGTCAATTTCTTCGTCAATCCGAACATCTTTAAAAAAAAAAATATTTATGCTATTCCATTTGATTGGGTTAAACATCTATGCCTTTAATGTCTCCTCAACCTTCCCCAATACATTCTACATTACTCTTTCTTGTTTTCCTTCATGTACAATTAACCAACAAGGCAAGAATGGGGTTTTTTTAATTTCGATATTTTGTTCCCATAGACTTACATGGGACTTCCGGTATCGGTATCGGGTATCGCCGATATTTTAATGTTATCGGCGATACCATTCCGATTCCGATACTTTTGGATATCGGAAAGTATCGCTCAACTCTAGTCATAACCAGAGATTCAAAATGTCCATATCTCGTTCTGAAGGCGGTCTTCCACTCATCTCCTGGGCGAATCCGTATGAGGTTGTAAGCCCCTCTAAGATCCAGCTTCGTAAAGATTTTCGCAGAACGGAGTCTCTCAAATAGTTCAGGAATCAAGGGTAGCGGGTAGCGATTCTTGACAGTGATATTATTCATCTCTCTGTAGTCAATACATGGCCGCAGAGTGGAGTCTTTCTTTTCAACAAAGAACAGGGGTGCCCCAGCTGGAGATGTGGAAGGTCGAATAAAGCCTTTCTCTAAATTTTCATCCAGGAACTTTCTTAATACCTTCAATTCAGGTTCGGAAAGATTGTAAATCCGTCCAAATGGAATGGTTGCTCCTGGCAGCAATTCAATGGGACAGTCGTAAGGACGGTGAGGAGGTAATTGATCTGCTTTCTTCTTACTGCAGACATCAGAGAACTGCTGATATTGAGGTGGCAGTTTCTCTTCCTTCTCATGCGAAATCTCAGAGATTTGGACTTGTTGGAGAACAGGGGGTTCCTTATGACAATTATTCTTACAGTAGTCAGATGGAAAGGTAATGGTCCTTGATGCCCAGTTGATAGAAGGGTTATGGACTGAAAACCAGGGGATCCCTAGAATAACCGGAAATTTCGGAGATGAAATAAGGTGGAAACTGACAGCTTCATGATGATCCGGTTCGATACAAATCTCCAGTTCGATTGTCTCATGCGTGACAGGTCCAGAAGACAAAGGTGATCCATCCACAGTTTCCATTTCAATTGGTGTGGATTTGGTCCTACTGGAAATATTATTATCACGTGTAAATTTTAAGTCCATAAAATTTCCTCCTGCTCCCGAATCCAACAGGGCAGAGCATTGTATTTTTTGGGTGCCCATTACAACCTGAATGGGGATTACAAAATGAGATGATGTAGTATGTATTTTGTCTATTTCTGGCGTTACTGATGAGATAGTCTGCAAGATGGAATCCGACTGCTGAGAAAGGTCCATATTGCTGGCAGACCTGTTGTTGGTAAAGGCTATAGTCCTTTTGTTAGGACAGTTGATGGCATAATGTCCAGGGTCCCCACAATAGAGGCAGAGATGTTCTGCACGTCGCCTCTCCTTCTCCCGTGCAGAGAGTGGTCTTCGGATGACGTCGATCTGCATCGGTTCAGACACGCCTTGCGTCTTTTCTTGGTGGTCTGATGCTGAAAATGAGAAGCCATGGCTATTCCCAAGTGCTCGCAGTCTCTCCTTTCTCCTTTCAGTAAGTCTTTGGTCAATCCGGATACATAGTTGAATAAAGTCCTCCAACTGATCAGGAGTCTCAACCCTGGCAAGCTCGTCTTTCACTGGTTCTGATAACCCTCGTTGAAATTGACTTCTCTGGGCCGCTGAATTCCAGGTGGTGTCGGCCACCCAGCGACGGAACTCCGATGTATATTCCGCAACAGAGCGACGTCCTTGGCGCAAATTATGTAATTTGGTTTCTGCTGTGGCACAGCGGTTTGGGTCATCAAAAACTTGATTCATAGCTGCGGTGAAGGCTTCCAGGTCATTAAGGAGGTCATAGTCCTTTTCTACATAAGGTGAAGCCCAAGCAAGAGCTTCATCTGTCAGGAGATTTATCATGAAAAAAACTTTCTTCCTCTCACTGGTAAAGGGAGCAGGTTGCATCTGGAAGTATATGCGGCATTGATTGAGGAATCCACGGTACTGCTGGCGATCCCCACTGAACTTTGCAGGCAGCGGCAGCCGCGCGTTTGATTCGGGCCCTGAATTGCGCACGTCCAGAAGTTGTTTTTGTAGCTCAATTACTTCCTGTTGTATCACCGTGAAATCAGTTTGTAACTTGGAATATTTTCCTTGAGAATCAGTACAAAAACTTTGAAGCTCCGTAACTTGCCGCCTCAGGGTGTTCACAGCGGACTCCATTTTAGCGCGAGATTATTCTGTCAGGATCCCGTCTGGGTTGGAGCCGATGTTACTGCAAACACTAGGGGAAGCAGAGGCAGGTAGCGTAGTCAGGTGGCAGCCGGAGGTCGGTACACAGGAAAGGCAGTTCGGTAGCAGAGGAGCAGGCAGATAACGTAGTCAGGTGGCAGGCCGAGGTCAGTACACAGGAAAGGCAGTTCGGTAGCAGAGGAGCAGGCAGATAACGTAGTCAGGTGGCAGGCCGAGGTCAGTTCACAGGAGAGCAGTGTTTGTAGCCGAGGAGCAGGCAGATAACGTAGTCAGGTGGCAGCCGGAGGTCGGTACACAGGAAAGGCAGTTCGGTAGCAGAGGAGCAGGCAGATAACGTAGTCAGGTGGCAGGCCGAGGTCAGTTCACAGGAGAGCAGTGTTTGTAGCAGCAGGAACAGCAGGAGAAAGAGCTTGACTAAAGGCTGGAAGCACAATAATCTCGCAATGACACACCCACAGGGCCAGGTTTATATAGGGCGTGTAATTGGCAATCAGAGGCCAAACGAGAGAGCACTGGGTGAAGCCGATCAGGAAGAACAGTCAATGGTATCCGGGTTCAGCAAGGAACTTTGAAGCTGCTGGCCGGTGGACAAGAGACACTGGGTTCGATTCCTGACATGCTTGTTTTTACAATTTTGCAGTTGTAACCATTTATGATGATGAGAACATCCCTTTTAAATGTAGCGTGAGACGCCGTAAGAGCAGTATTTCCTACTCTGGATGAAATCACACAGAAATTGCACTGCAGACTAAACAGAGGTCAAACATAAAGAAAACATTTACAACATGGAGTAATAAAGTATTGTACATGAGAATGACCTGCACCCCATCACCGTCATCATCACAGACCACATTATACACAACAGATTTAAAACATGGAAGAAAAGAGAGGGTTTTTTTTTCATGAATTTGCAAATACTCCAGTCACACGATTTGAATGAAATATCAAGGGACATAGCTGGTAGTATAAAGCACAGCTAAAATTTGCATAAAAAAATGCACCAAGAATATATGCGTGTGAACATCCCCTTAGGGTATACAGATTTCTAATGCAAAAAAACCTCAAAGTATATTTTTATTATTTTCTTTTTTTTTTAATATTTTCATTTTCTCTGTACATTTATTATTATTTTCCAGAGGAGCATTACATGGCTTATAAGTCTCTTTATGCCAACA
>JARQOD010010750.1:0-26092 GCA_033576555.1 Oophaga sylvatica
CAAGAACCACTTTTTGAATGGAAAATTAGCTCCAATCGTTATCGGACACCATGACGCGTTTGGAGAGCTCCTGTGTGCCTAAATAGTGAAAAACCTACACATTTGACACCATTTTGGAAACTAGACCCCTTATGGAACTTATCTAGATGCGTTGTGAGCATTCTGAACCCCCAAGTGCTTCACAGAAGTTTATAACGCAGAGCAGTGAAAATAAAAAAAATCATTTTTTTCCTCAAAAATGATTTTTTAGCCCGCTAATGTTTATTTTCACAAGGGTAACAGGAGAAATTGGACCACAAAAGTTGTTGTGCAATTTGTCCTGAGTACACCAATATCCCATATGTGGGGGAACCACTGTTTTGGCGCATGGGAGAGCTCAGAAGGGAAGGAGCGCTATTTTGGAATGCAGACTTGTTGGAATGTTATGCGGGCGTCATGTTTCGTTTGCAGAGCCTCTGATGTGCCTAAATAGTAGAAACCCCCCACAAGTGACCCCATTTTGGAAACTAGACCCCCCAAGGAGCTTATCTAGATGTGTAGTGAGCACTTTGAACCCCCAAGTGCTTCACAGAAGTTTATAACGCCAGGGCATGAAAATAAAAAAATTATATTTTTTCCACAATTATCATTTTGTCCCCAATTTTTTTATTTTCCCAAGTGTAACAGGAGAAATTAGACCCCAAAAGTTGTTGTACAATTTGTCCTGAGTACGCTGATATCCCATATGTGGGAGAAAACTACTGTATGGGCACATGTCGGGGCTCGGAAGGGAAGTAGTGACGTTTTGAAATGCCGACTTGATGGAATGGTCTGCGGGCGTCATTTTACGTTTGCAGAGCCCATGATGTGCCTAAACAGTAGAAACCCCCCAAGTGACCCCATTTTGGAAACTAGATCCCTCAAGGAACTCCTCTAGATGTGTGGTGAGCACTTTAAATCTCCAAGTTTTTAACAGAAGTTTATAACGCAGAGCTGTGAAAATAAAAAATCATTTTTTTTCCACAAAAATAATTTTTTTAGTCCCCAGTTTTTTTTTCCCAAGGGTAACAGGAAAATTAGACCCCCAAAGTTGTTGTGCAATTTTTCCTGAGTACGCTGATACCCCATATGTGGGGGTAAACCACTGTTTGGGCACACATCGGGGCTCGGAATAAAGGGAGCACTGTTTGACTTTTTGAACGCAAAATTTGCAGGAATCAATGGTGGCGCCATGTCGTGTATGGACACCCCCTGCTGTGCCTAAATAGTGGAAACCCCTCAATTCTAACTCCAACCCTAACCCCAACACACCTCTAACCCCAACCCTAACTCCTCCCACACCCTAACCCTAATCCAAATCCTAACCATAACCCTAAATCCAACACATTCCTAACCCTAATCCCAACTCTAACCATAACCCTAACCACAAGCCTAACCCTAATCCCAACCCTAACCCCAAAACACCCCTAACACTTATCCTAACTCTGACCCTAACCACAAACCTAATCCCAACCCTAACCCTAATTCCAACCCTAATTCTAACCCTAACCCTAATTCCAACCCTAACCCTAATTCTAACCCTAACCCTAATTCTAACCCTAATGCTAACCCTAAGGCTAAACCTAACCCTAGTTCTAACCCTAACCCTAATTCTAACCCTAACCCTAAGGCTGGGTTCATATTGCGTTTACCAGCCTGTTCAACACATAGCATTGACAGGCTGGTAACGGTATAGTATAACGCGATCGCGTTATGCTATACCCGCTAGCGCAGATGAATCAGCAGATGATTCATCTGCGCTAGCGGTGACGGAGCCCAGACGCTGCAGGCTGCGTCTGAGGCTCCCTCACTGAATGACAGCACGTCGTGAACGCATGCCGTTTTACGGCATGCATCACGATGCGCCCGCAAATGGGGGTGAATGGCAGCGTTAACGGACTGCGTTACACTGCGTTACACTGCGTTATACCGCGATGTAACGCAGTCCATCTAACGAACTGCCATAATCCAATATGAACACAGCCTTATAATCGTAACCCTAACCCTAATAAGAAAAAAAATAATTAAATAAATATTTTTTTTATTTTATTTGTCCCTACCTATGGGGGTGATAAATGGGGCATTTATTTACTTTTTTTTATTTTGATCACTGTGAGAGTTTATCACAGTGATCAAAATAAATTTCTGGACTCTGGAGGGCGCACTGCACATGCGCCGGCCGGCGGGCGCACTGTGCATGCGCCTGCCATTTTGCAAGATGGCGGCACCCATGAAACATCCCGGATAGACGCCGGGACGGATCCAGGGACATCGGAGGACCGGGAGTGGTGAGTAGGGGGGGTCGGAAGGTAAGGGGGGGATCGGAAAGTAAGGGGTTGGATCGGAAGGTAGGGGAGCGGAGGCAAGGAGGAGGGGAGCATTTAGTGACGGCGGTGACCGATCGACGACATCTATCGGTGGCAGCGGCCGATCGCAGCCATGACTTGGTGTGGGGGGGTCGGATCTCTGTCCCAGCCATGGCAGATGCTATTGCAGCATCGGCCACGGCTGGATTGTAATATTTCACAAAATTTCATTGGTGAAATATTACAGATTGCTCTGATTGGCTGTTTCACTTTTAACAGCCAATCAGAGCGATCGTAGCCAGGTGGGGGATAAGACTACTGGTATAGTAATTTTGACTACTTGCACTTTTTATTTCTCTTCTGTGACTGCATTTTTCGGAATTCCGGTTTGAGACTCTGTGACTTTTCCTCAAATAGGATGTGAAAAAATGTTTTGTGACAATAAATAATTTTGGTGAAAAAATTGCACGTTTTTTTCAAAATTTACCTTAAACTACTAAAGGTAGTCATTTTGACTACCTACTATATTTTGCTGTCCTTTTGTCACTAAATGTTGCTGTAAAGTTTTGTGCATAATTTTTTCACTGTATCTTATTTACCCTGATGTTCATATAGATGTAGTTCAATTCAGATGTCAACTTTTCACATTTTCCTTGTGTTACCTGGTTCTATTACTGTGTAATGCTGAACTGAAAAGAGCTTGTTTGTAATACTGTAGGCTCTTATCTTATGCTAAAGAAGGGTGTTGTTTTTCTCTGGTCCTAGCAGTAGACCATAGTCTGGATAGTAAGTTTACTTTCAGTTCAGCTGAAGAGACAAAGACAACACATGCAGACATAAGAGCTCAAAAAACTCATACAAGTATATAGCAGATACAACATTTTATTGTCATATTATTCGATTATTTTGTACTGAATAGTGTGAAGCAGCAATTTTTTTGGGGAAAAAAATATTTGCATACAGCTTGATGTTATTAGTTATAGTTTACAGCTAGAAAGAATATTTTTTATCTGCAAATGGGCAATATGCATGAATATAGCAATAATGCAATGTAATGGTTTATGACGCGAAAACGATAAAAATTACTTTTTTTTTTTTTAATTTTTCTTTTGTTTATGATCAACCATGTTCACATGAAGTATAATTCTGCGAAAAAATGTATAAATTAGCTAAAACATGAAGACTTTTATAGGTCCAGTCAAAAATGAACGAACATTATATTTGTATAGTGGTAGCGAACAGAACAGCAGGGATATGTTACTGGTGATTCTCATTGTATGATGTGTTATATGAATATATACTTTATATATGTCCAGTACTGCTATTTTCTGTTGTAGTTTTACAATGATTCTAGCAATAAAAGTTTGTTATTTCCTGTAGAAAAATATGAAAAATCAGAAAAAAAACATTCCAAAGCATTACTGTTGGATCTCACAATAATAATACATTAAAAAAATATAATTATTAATAAATAACCACAAATGAAACTCTAAATAAATGAAAACAAGTCAGTAGTCAGAATGACTACATTCGGTAGTTCTAGTCGGTGTCACGAGTCCAGTAGTCCTAGTGTTAAGCCAACCCCCTTGTGGTGAAGCACAAAGGGTCTTGTGCCTGCAGGTCGGGTGACCTTTCAGTGACCCCGGTCACCCGACCCCAGGAACATGATTTATAGCACGACGCCTACGTTGGCGTCATGGGTCGGGATGCCACTGGTTTTCATGACGCCGACGTAGGCGGCATGGGTCGGGAAGGGGTTAAACATTGGCTTAAAAAAGAAGTTTCTTACAGGGAATACACAAACTACTCCTAAAAACACAAAATGCTATCAACTTCGACTAGAATCAACTTTTTTGCTACCAGACATCTTTTCACTGCCAAATTTAAAAAGTTAGTACAGAGCTCAGAACATAGAAAAATCACTAATATTCTTTTATTTAGCTTCATTGATGTATTCTACAATGGGTGTGGAAAGCATTTAGACTCCTTTAAATTTTTCACTCTTTGTTTCATTGCAGTCCTTTGGTAAATTCAAAAAAGTTCATATTTTTTCTCATTAATGCACATTCTGCACTCCATCTTTACTGAAAAAAAACAGAAATGTAGAATTTTTTTAACATGTTCATAAGTATTCAGACCCTTTGCTCAGTATTGAGTACAAACACCCTTTTGAGCTAGTACAGCCATGAGCCTTCTTGGTAATAATGCAACAAGTTTTTCACACCTGGATTTGGGTATCCGCCACCATTCTTCCTTGCAGATCCTCTCCAGTTCTGTCAGGTTGGATGGTGAGCGTTGGTGAACAGCCATTTTCATGTCTCTCCAGAGATGCTCAATTGGGTTTAGGTCAGACTTCGCCAAGTCTGAGGTCCAGAGCAGTCTGGAAGAGATTTTCATCAAGGATATCTCTGTACTTTACCGCATTCATCATTTCACTGTTGAGATTGGATTGGGCAGGTGATGAGCAGTGCCAGGTTTTTTCCACACATGCGGCTTAGAATTATCACCAAAAAGTTCTATCTTCATCTCATCAGACCAGAGAATATTTCTCATTGTCTGGGAATCCTTCATGTGTTTTTTAGCAAACTCTATGTGGGCTTTATTATGTCTTGCACTGAGGAGAGGCTTCCGTCAGGTCACTCTGCCATATAGGCCCAACTGGTGGAGGGCTATAGTGATTGTTGACTTTGTGGAACCTTCTCCCATCTCCGTACTGCATCTGTGGAGCTCAGACACAGTGATCTTGGGTTCTTGGGGTTCTTCTTTACCTCTATCACCAAGGCTCTTCTCCCATGATTGCTCAGTTTGGCTGGATGGCCAGGTCTAGGAAGACTTCTGGTGGTCCCAAACTTCTCCCATTTAAGGATTATGGAGGCCACTGTGTTCTTAGGAACCTTGAGTACTGCAGAAATTCTTTGTAACCTTGGCCAGATCTGTGCCTTAGAACAATTCTGTCTCTGAGCTCCTTGGCCAATTCATTTGACCTCATGATTCTCATTTGGTCTGAAATGCACTGTGAGCTGTGAGTTCTTATATAGACAGATGTGTGCATTTACAAATCAAGTCCTATCAGTTTATTTAAACACAGCAGAACTCCAATAAAGGAGTAGAACCATCTCAAGCAGGATCACAAGGAAATAGACAGCATGTGGCTTAAATAAGTGTCTGAGCAAGGGATCTGAATACTTATGACCATGTGATATTTCAGTTTTTCTTTTTTAATAAATTTTCAAAAATGTTTACATTTCTGTTTTTTTCAGTCAAGATGGGGTGAACAGTTTACATTAATGAAAAAAAAATTAACTTTTTTTGAATTTACAAATAGCTGCAATGAAGCAGAAAGTGAAAAATTTAAAGGGGTCTTTTAGGGTTCGAGTTCCCACTTCTACACAGAGGGAATCTCGAGCTATTCCTGCTGCGGTCCCCCATCCATCTCCGGCCGCAAGGGAGCCTGCTCAGCAGAGACGTCGGTCCCGGCGTCTCGCACGGTTTGATGCTGTGCGGAGACTTACTGCTGCCTCTCCTGGATCCTCTGTTGTAACCAGCATTGGAGCAGGCAGCTTTGGGACTAAGTCCTCTGTTTCTCCATCTGAGCATGCCCAGGGCAAGATCTCCCATTGGAGATCAGGGGTCACATGCTCGGATACAGCTGCATCTCCTATTGGTCCTCCAGGAAGGTCCTGAAGCTGATTGTGTTTTGAAGCAGCTTCCTATTGGTCCGTTCTGGAAGGTCTTGTACTCGTGGCTACTATAAAAGGGTTGCATAACCGCACGGCCGTGCGCTAGTATCATATCTGTTGCGTGCTTGCGCCAGTGTGGTCTTATGCATGTGGTTAGGGACCCGGCTGAAATAAGCCCCTAGAATACCGGCACCTCCGTGAGGATTTGTGTGTTTGGATTCAGGGCTCTGGACGTAATACACCCCTAGTATACCGGCACCTCGGTGAGGAGTTTGCAGTGTGTATTGCTTGACCACAGACTGCAAGCACTTAGCGGTCATCTGTGTCGCCTGTGAGTCTGACAGGACACAGTCTTTGTCACAGCGGCTCTGTGAAGTAACAGAGTTCGCTTATACCGCCATATAGCGCTACTGCGCTTTAGTTAGCGACTTTGTGGACTAACAGAGTTCGCTTATACCGCCATTTAATGCTACGGCATTTACATCTGCAACTGCGGGATAACAGAGTTCGCTCATACTGTTTATTTGCGCCATCTTACTAGCAGCAGGCTCTGCCTGCACGGTGGACCCCGGGCTTCACCTTTCTTTAATATCTATTAGGTGCATTCCGCTGGCCCTTAACAGGGTCTGAATACTTTCTGTACCCACTGTACATCTCTCAGAATTTAGAGGTGTAGCTACACTGCATTAAAAAAAATCTATAAGCAAAATTGACAATTAAATACTACTTTCATGACAACTCACGTGATACCCTGCCCTTCTGCATTTAGAATACTCTTAAAACAGTGAAAAGAGGAGTTTTCTCATGCATGTTTCCTATAAACAAAAATAAAAAAAAAGTAAAGTACAGGACCATTTCCAAAAAATCCATGACCTAGAACTCATTTAACAGACCCAATCCTCCCTAGGCCATCATTCTATTATATTAAAGCTCACAACAAAACTTTAATCTCTTTTCTCTGTCGAATACATTAAACCAATCTATTCCCTTAAAGCCAACCATTATTATTCAAATAATAAACTCAGTAAGATGATGACAAATAGAAAGACCAGAATTCTTGCTATTAAAAAACTGACATCTTTTTTCATCAACAAATAAACTACATAGCCAATTAATTTTCCTCCTAATCTGCTAAATTTTGCAACCTTCAAGATGATATCAACAAACCTCAACTGACTCAAAAGTTTATTCATGATTTTTTATCATCAATTCAACTACCCTTGCTTCAACATTGTGTCTTTACATAATCATTAATCAATAAACTTTGCAAATCATACCATGAAAAAACAGTTTTTTATACTGAATTACTTTGCTTATAGTTAAGCTGTAAACTTAAAAGGAATATTTAAAGGGATTTCTAAAGATATTTATTGCATAGTATTTAGAGAAGAGTGAACCTGAACATTAAAGCTCGGAATCTGTACCGAATACCCACTGTCCGTGTTACTGTTCAGGTTTGGCCTCCCGAACATTGGGTGTTTGTCATGCTGTCATGTACATGACAACGCAGCAACCACTGCTTCTTTTTGGCGATAAAATCATTGCCGCCAGTCAGACAGCTGCAGTTCCCATGCTGTCAAAAGGCAATGTGAGCCTGCAGCTGTGATTGGAGGTATAAAGTTCACCTCTGGTCACTGCTGTCAGCTGATGGGACTACTGCTCCCATTAGCCAACACCTGCTGCCGCTAATAATAGTGAGAGCAGAAGTGACTGATGGGAGTATTCATCAACCAGCTCCTGCGCTGTAAATAAATAATTTAAAAAAAAATATCTTGGGTTTGCCTGTATTTTTGATAACCAGCCAGACAAAACTCACAGCTGGGGGCTGCAACCTTCAGCTGTCAGCTTCAGCAAGGCTGGTTATCAAGAATAGAGGGGGCCCCAAACCGTATTTTTTAATTATTTAAATAAATAATTTTAAAAACCGGCGTCGGGTCCCCCCCATTTTTGTCAACCAGCCTTGCTAAAGCAGACAGCTGGGAGCAGGTATTCTCAGGCTGGTAAGAAGCCATAGATATTGGCCACCCAGCCTAAAAATAGCAGCCTGCAACCGCCCAGAAAAGGCATATCTGTTAGATGCATCAATTCTGGCGCTTTATCCGGCTCTTCCCACTTGACCTGCAATGGTGGAAAGTGGGGTTCACATCAAGCACACAAATTACTAATGAAAAGGCATCTATAAGATGCCTATCCATTACTAATCATACACTTGTATGTATGGTAAATAAAGACACAGCCCGAATAAAGTATTTTATTTGAAATAAAACAAAACACACTTTTACTTTATTTAAAAATAACAAATACAGATATACTCACCTAACGCCTAATTCCCCGAAGCCCTCATTCTCCTTTAATAAAACTAAAATAAAAAACAACATCACTCACCTGCTGGTTGTTCTTTCACATGCCATAATCCATGTCTGGGGGATAAACAGTTTTCAACCTGGAGGGAGCCAAGATGCTACCATCCAGACTGAGAACCACTAGTGACTGAACTGCTTTGAGCGCAGCCTCAGTGACTAGCAGTGATGTCATTGAGGTTACCGCAGGTCAATGAGACTGCATTCCCAGCCAGGCTGAACTGTGATGACCTCGGTGAGATTCCCGCTAGCAGTGTGAGAAAAGTCTCACCAAGGTCATAGTAGTTCAGGTGCCCAGCTGGGAACACAGTCTCAGTGACATGCGATAATTTTGATGACATCACTGCTTGTTACTGAGGCTGAGCTCACTGCAGTTCATTCCCCAGTGGTTCTCAGCCTGGACTGTCCCATACTGGCACCAATCAGTTTGAAAACTGTTTATCCTCAGACAAGGATTAAGATGTGAGACAGAACAATAGACAGGTGATGGATATGGTTGTCTTTTTATTTTTGTTTTTTAGAGGAGACCATGACTTCAGTGGAATGGGCATTAGATGAGTATAACTATGTTTGTTATTTTTAAATAAAGAAGTAAGTGTCTTTGTTTTATTTTAAATAAAGGACTTTATTCTTGCTGAGTGTTTATTTACAATAGGATTAGTAATGGATAGGCATCCTATAGACACTTCTCCATTGCTTAGCCATGGGCTTGTTACTAGACAATACAGAGGTGACATCAACCCTACAAATATGAACCCCACTTGCCACTGCCACATGACAAGTGGGAAGAGCTGGGCAAAGCACCAAATAGATGTGCCTTTTCTGGTAAGCTGCAGGCTGCTATTTATAGGTTGGGGAGGCCAATATCCATGGCTCCTTACCAGCCTGAAAATACCAGCTCCCAGATGTCTGTTTTAGCTTAGCTGGTTGTCAAAAGTAGGGGGGAACCCATGCCATTTTTAAAAAATTATTTTAAGAATTTTAAAAAATGATGTGGGGATCCCTCTATTCTTATAACTAGCATTACTAAATCTGATAGTGAGAGTTGCAGCCCACAGCTGTCAGTTTTACCTGGCTGGTTATCCAAAATACAACGGAACTCAAACCGTAAATTATTTACTTAGAGTGCAGGCACAGTCTAATGAATACTCCCTTGAGCCGTGCCTGCTCTCACTGTTATTAGTGGCAGCAGGCATAGGCTGATGAGAATAGTAGTCCCATCAGCCGATGCCAGTGACCGGAGATAAAATTTTGACAGTATGGGAACTGCGTTGTCTGATGGTGGTAATGATTTTAGCGCTGTTCAGAGTCAGTGTTTGCTTTACTATCATGGACATGACAGCTCGAGAAACACCTGGTATTTGAGGTGTCAAACCCAAACAGTAACACGGACTTCCTGATGAAGTCTGTGTTCGGGGTTCATTCCAGAAAAGCAGGTGAACGGTATGGACCCCGAACTTTACTTGTCCATCCAGATGGTTCGCCTAATTCTACCAATCACTCCTCAGTGCCTATATCTACTTCTCAGTGACCATGGTGCATGAACACTGTATTAAAAAAACACAGCCACGCAGCTTGGTAACTGTATTTAATCTCAAAGTGACTTCTGATTTAGTGGACACTAAAACTATTGGACAACAGTGTGTATTAGCTCTTTAAAAGGCCACTATAATAGTTAGCACTATGTAAGAGCATAACCACTCATCTTGGCGGTAATGCTGCAATCTCACCTATTAATGATCACTAGTAGAGTTGAGCGAAACAGGTCGGTCAGATTAGAAAAAGACCGACTTTCGCCAAAGTCGGGTTTCGAGATCGAAACCCGACCATAGCGTGAAGTCGGCCATGCATTCGGCGACCCGAGATCCAAAGTCGGTTTTCCCATAATGCTTGAACGGCCTTTTCTCAGCCAGTGAGCAAGGACGCAGACTGTGGGCAACGCGATGACATGGGCAGCGGCCAGCACCATCTTAGAGAAGGGCATTGCAGTGATTGTCTTGCTTTGTGTCGCGTCACAGTGCCTATAAAAGCCCTCACCGCCGACCTCCATTTTACTTCTGCCGATCTTAGCGTAGGCAGAGGTTGCTGATGCTGGTTCTCAGTAGGGAGAGTATTAGGCAGGAAAAAAACAATAATTCTGTGCTTGTGCTGATAGCAATTAGCTGTACAGTTAGTGTGCAGTGACAGGGGAGGATTTTGTTGTGTGCAGCAGCGCTGGTTATTAGGCTGCCTGATAGCTGCATTGCTGTATTCACACTGCTGTGCAGACTGCTTTTTACACAACACTAATACTTTTATTCTTTTTTTCTGCACAGTTAACGAGCGTTCATTTTTTCCCACACCGTATAGAGCTGTGCGCTCCTCACACTACCGTGTACCGGCTGGTATCACGGATAAATACATGCTGACTATCTGTGTGTGACTCAGGAAATATATACAGAGATTTCAATTTTCCCCAAAACCGTATACAGCTGGTATCTTCTGATACAGTACCGTTTTTCTGGCTTGTGTATTACGGTCAAATCCATACTGAGAGAGCGTCTGTGTGTGACTACGGAAATATATACAGAGATTTAATTTTTCCGCAAAACCGTATACAGCTGGAATCTTTTAATACAGTACCGTTTTTCTGCCTTCTGTATTATGGTCAAATCCATACTGAGAGAGTGTGTGTTATTACTCCTGAAATATAAACGGAATTTCAGATTACCCCAACACTGTATACACCTGTATGCTACTGATACAGTACACTTTTTATGCTTTTCATATTCTGGTGTAATCCATACTGAGCCTGTGAGCGTGTGTGTTACTCCTCAAATATATACAGAGATTTAAAATTACCCCAACACTGTATACAGCTGTACGCTGCTCAAACACTGCACTTTTTATGCTTTTCATATTCTGGTCTAGTCCATACTGAGCCTGTGAGCATGTGTTACTCCTGAAATATATACGGAGATTTAAAATTACCCCAACACTGTATACAGCTGTACGCTACTGATACAGTACACTTTTTCTGCTTTTCATATACTGGTGTTATCCATACTGAGCCTGGGAGCGTGTGTGTTACTCCTCAAATACATACGGAGATTTAAAATTACCCCAACACTGTATACAGCTTTACACTACTTAAACAGTACACTTTTTATGCTTTTAATACTCTGGTGTTATCTATACTGAGCCTGTGAGCGTGTGTGTTACTCCTGAAATATATACGGAGATTTAAAATTACCCCAACACTGTATACAGCTGTACGCTACTGATACAGTACACTTTTTCTGCTTTTCATATACTGGTGTTATCCAAACTGAGCCTGGGAGCGTGTGTGTTACTCCTGAAATATATACAGAGATTTAAAATTACCCCAACACTGTATAAAGCTGTACGCTACTGATACAGTACACTTTTTCTGCTTTTCATATACTGGTGTTATCCAAACTGAGCCTGGGAGCGTATGTGTTACTCCTGAAATATATACGGAGATTTATAATTATCCCAACGCTGTATACAGCTGTACGCTACTGATACAGTACACTTTTTCTGCTTTTCATATTCTGGTGTAATCCATACTGAGCCTGTGAGCGTGTGTGTTACTCCTGAAATATATACGGAGATTTAAAATTATCCCAAAACTGTATACAGCTGTAGGGCTACTGATACATTACACTTTTTATGCTTTTCATATTCTGGTCTACTCCATACTGAGCCTGTGAGCGTCTGTGTTACTCCTGAAATATATACGGAGATTTCAAATTACCCCAACACTGTATACAGCTGTACACCACTGATCCAGTACACTTTTTTTGCTTTTAATATTCTGGTGTTATCTATACTGAGCCTGTGAACGTGTGTGTCACTCCTGAAATATATACGGAGATTTCAAATTACCCAACACAGTATACAGCTGTACGCTACTGATACATTACACTTTTTATGCTTTTCATATTCTGGTGTTATCCATACTCAGTCTGTGACCGTGTGTGCTACTCCTGAAATATATACGGAAATTTTAAAATTACCCCAACACTGTATGCAGCTGTATGCTACTGATACAGTACACTTTTTCTGCTTTTCCTATTCTGGTGTTATCCACACTGAGCCTGTGAGCATGTGTGTTACTCCTCAAATATATACAGAGATTTAAAATTACCCCAACACTGTATACAGCTGTACGCTACTGAAACAGTACACTTTTTATGCTTTTCATGCTCTGGTGTTATCCATACTGGGCCTGTGACCGTGTGTGTTACTCCTGAAATATATACGGAGATTTAAAATTACCCCAACACTGTCTACAGCTGTATGCTACTGAAACAGTACACTTTTTCTGCTTTTCATATTCTGGTGTAATCCATACTGAGCCTGTGAGCGTGTGTGTTACTCCTGAAATATATACGGAGATTTAAAATTACCCCAACACTGTATACAGCTGTACGCTACTGATACAGTACACTTTTTCTGCTTTTCATATTCTGGTGTAATCCATACTGAGCTTGTGAGCGTGTGTGTTACTCCTTAAATATATACTGAGATTCAAAATTACCCCAACACTGTATACAGCTGTATGCTACTGATACAGTACACTTTTTATGCTTTTCATATTCTGGTCTACTCCATACAGAGCCTGTGACCATGTGTGTTACTCCTGAAATATATGCGGATATTAAAAATTACCCCAACACTGTATACAGCTGTATGCTACTGATACAGTACACTTTTTCTGCTTTTCATATTCTGGTGTAATCCATACTGAGCCTGTGAGCGTGTGTGTTACTCCTCAAATAAATACGGAGATTTAAAATTAATCCAGCACTGTAAACACCTGTACGCTACTGATACAGTTCACTTTTTATGTTTTTCATATTCAGGTGATATCCATACTGAGCCTTTGACAGTGTGTGTTACTCCTGAAATATAAACGGAGATTTAAAATTACCCCAACACTGTATACAGATGTATGCTACTGATACAGTATACTTTTTCTGCTTTTCATATTCTGGTATAATCCATATTGAGCCTGTGTGCGTGTGTGTTACTCCTGAAATATATACGGAGATTTAAAATTACCCAACACTGTATACAGCTGTGCTCTACTGATACAGTACACTTTTTCTGCTTTTAATATTCTGGTGTAATCCATACTGAGCCTGTGAGCGTCTTTGTGTTACTCCTGAAATATATATGGAGATTTAAAATTACCCAACACTGTATACAGCTGTAAGCTACTGATACAGTACACTTTCTGCTTTTCATATTCTGGTGTATTCCATACTGAGCCTGTGAGCGTGTGTGTTACTCCTGAAATATATATGGAGATTTAAAATTACGCCAACACTGTATACAGCTTATGCTTCTGATACAGTACACTTTTTAGCTTTTTATATTCTGGTGTAATCCATACTGAGCCTGTGAGAGTCTGTGTCTGTTACTCCGCAAATATATACGGAGATTAATATTTTTCACCCTCACGGTATACAGCTGTACGCTTCTGATGCAGTACCACATAGCTGCTGGTATTTTGGGTACATTTTCACAAATATGAGGAAATATGGTAGCAGAGACCACGGACTTGGCCGTGGGGGGCCACCTGGTGGTGCATCTGCTGGTAGTGCCAAAAGCACAATAGCACCTAAGGCAGGAGGTGTTGAGACTGCGTCATCGTCTGGCTCCAGAAGGCCTGGAAGGCTCCCTTTTCTGGGACTACGTAAACCGCTTTTAAAGCCGGAGCATCAGGAACAGGTTTTGGCTTACATTGCCGAAACAGCCTCCAGCTCTATCGCCTCCTCTTCTGACGTTTCAAAAACTCCAAGCACTGAGTCGTCAGTGCAGGCTTCTGGTCAGGAACAACCCCTTTCCTTGTGTCCTTCACCCCCACCAAAAGGGAAGTATGCGGCAGGCCACACTTCAGATTACTTCATGGAGCTCTTTTTACATACCATGCCTGAGTTATCAAGTCAAATCCTGAATTCCCCAATCCAACATGAATCAGATATGGAGTGCACTGATGCACAGCCACTGCTACATGATTGTGCTGGTACATTCAACCAGAGCACTACATTGCCCTCGTAGTCTACTGAGCCAGAATGTGACCTGATGAAACTCATGTTCCACTTCCTGCATACTATACCACCTTACACGGTGACACAGAGGAAGGTACAGATGAAACTGAAGAGGAGGTGATGGATGACCCAGTTGTTGACCCAGATTGGCATCCAGTGGGGGAAGAGGGTGCGCTGGCAATAGCTCAGAAGAGGAGGAGGATCCGCAGCAGGTATCGACATCGCAGCTGGGGTTATCTGGCGGGCCCGTAGCAGTCCAAAAAGGTATTAAAAAAAGAGTTGCAGGACAGCTTGGCCAGACTGTCAAATTAGCACAGCGTGCAAGCCCTGAAAATGTATACCATAGTAGGAAGAGTCCAGTGTGGAACTTTTTGGACCAAAATCCTATTGATGAGGCAAAGGTTATCTGTAAGAAGTGCTGAAGGACCTTTAGCCGAGGGAAAATCTCTGAAATTTGAAAACCAGTTGCATGTTTAAACATTTAATGAACATGCACTTGCAAGCGTGGATGGACCACAATACCTACAAATCCCCCCCTGGGCCGGCGTCAGCACCTGGCGCACCTGGGCAAGTGCCGGTTCCCTGAGCAGGTGCGGGGGCCGACTCGTGGGCGACGGCACTGGCACAGAGCCCCTCATAGTACAAAAAAGTGTCTCTGACGGTGGGAGGGCCCACTCGCCGTCATACACACCTGCGTACTATGAGGGGCCCTGTGCCAGTGCCGTCGCCCATGAGTCGGCCTCCCCTGCTTGCTCAGGGCCCCAGCAATTGCAATACTTACCTCTCCCTGCTCCACCGCTGTGACATCTTCCGCGTTTCCTGACAGTGACATTCAGCTTAGAGAGCGCGATGATGTCACGTCTGTAAGCCCTCTGCCTAAACAGTCCAAGTGCAGAGAGCTGTAACATGGCGACGCTGAGGAGTCCAGAGTAGAGTAGTGTACAGCGAGGAGAGGTATTTCATTTTTTTTAATGTTTGAAGCAATATATGAGGATCATTATACACTGGAGAATTATATATGGGGCCCAGCATACACTTGAGTATTCAAAATGGGGCAGATCAGACACTGGAGCAGCATCCATAGGGCCCATCATATACTGGATCATTCTAAATTGGGCAGATCATACACTGGAGCAGCATCCTTGGGGCCCATCATATGCTGGAGCATTCTAAAAGGGGGAAAACAGACACTGGAGCAGCATTTACGGGGACCATTATACACTGGATCATTATAAATGGTGCCCATTATATATGGAGCATTATTTTGGCCCATAAGACACTGGAGCATCATCCATGGGGCCCATCATATACTGGAGCATTCTAAATGGGCAGATCAACATGGAGCAGCATTTACGGGGACAATGGAGCATTATAAATGGGCCCCATTATATATGGAGCATTATTTTGCCCATAAGACACGGGAGCAACATCCATGGGCCCATCATATACTGGAGCATTCTAAAATGGGGAAACAGACACTGGAGCAGCATTTACAGGGACCATTATACAATGGAGCATTAAAAATGGGGCCCATTATAATGGAGCATTATTTTGGCCCATAAGACACTGGCATCATGGGCCCATCATATACTGGAGATAATCATATGGGGTTCATTATTTATGGGCATCATATAGGGTATGGAGCATCATATGGGGCACATATGGGGCCTATTCTGTATAGAGCATTATATGGGCCATTCTGTATGGCAATTATGGGGCACATCATATACTGTATGGAGCTTTATATGCGATATTACTGTATGGAGCAATATGGGCTCATCTACTTTATGGGGAACGTCCTATACTTTATGGCACATTATATGGACTTCATATATGGAACAGTATGTGGAGCTATATACTGTATGGAACATTATGGGACCAATAATGTATGGAGCAATATATGGGGCTCATTATTCTGTATGGCGCACTATGTGGTAGGCATAATACTGTATGAAGGAATATACTGTCCGTTTTTTGAGCTATTGTAGATTTTAACATAAATATCAGTCATGTCATGTAAGAAGTGAAGTATTTTTCATTGTACTATACCTATATATTTCTGTGCCGTATCAGAGCCTCATGAATTGTGGTATGTCTTAAAGGGGCCCACTGACACTCTTTGGCCCGGGGCACACGAAAACCGTGAGCCAGCCCTACCCGCCCCCACAAGTTTAACCAAATAACCCCCAGTTTTCAATGCGTAACTATTATTATAAAGTAAATTAAGGTTGCCAAGGTTAAGTAATAATAATTGATGTTATTGGCACTGAAATGGGCACTGTAGGTGTGTTTACTGTCCTTCACTCCATGGCGACTTTGCTTCCCCATCGACTTGCATTGGGTTTCTTGTTTCAGTTGGACCATCGACTTTTCCCGATAGTCGGCCGATTTCGTTCGACCCGACTTTTGAGAAAGTCGAATTTCATGAAACCCGACTCGACCCTAAAAAAGTGAAATAGCAAAAAGAGGAAAAAATATTCAGCCTGCCGTACATCAGTGTCCATATAGTCCATGAGCGGTCTGATGCCAGGAGATGTCCAGTGTGGTTCAACTGGTGCTATAAATCCAAATCCAAAGAAAAAAGAAGGGGTCTCCAGCACCAAAATTAGTGAAAAAAGATAAAACTCACATTTATTAGGAAGGTTTTAAAAACATATTAATAAGCCATCATGACAGGCAAGGCTACCTTACGCATTTCAGACAGATATTACATGTCCTTAGTCATAGGTATATCTTATCAAAACTAGGAAGCTTTTATCTTTTTTCACTAATTTTGGTGCTGGAGACCCCTTCTTTTTTCTTTGGATTTGGACCTAAAAAAGTGAAAGTCGCTCATCTCTAATCACTAGTTGTAGTGGACACTAGGGTTGCTAATCGTGTGTTACACCAACATAAGTGCCCTGGAGTATAGCCCTATGCGATTCATCAATATTTTTTACTGCTTAGAGTCATCAGGGGCTAGCAGTGCACTGGTCAGTTGAACTGTATGCAATCTCATGATACTTTTAAATAACATGTCAGCATGAATGCGGCCAGCAATCTGTCAATACTTTCTGAGTCATCTACTTGGATTCAATTTTAGGCATTAATAGGATCTAATATATTCTAACTGCTTGATAGAAATTATCATCAAAGCATCTGCTGAAGTCAGTTACCCTAATGGCCCTGTGAGAGATTTTTTTGTTTGGTTTGGTTTTGTTAATTGTTTGGATATTTTAAAACAGTGGTCCCCAACCTTTATGGCCTTGAGAGCCACATTCAGCTTAGAGAGAGGGTCGCGAGCACCATTCAGCACTGAGAGAAGGTCACGAGCCACATCCAGCTCCCATCCCCCTCAAAGTAGTGTCAACCAAAGCCCCCATTGCAGGTATAATCATAGCCAAAGCTTTTCCACATAAATCACTCCAAAGAAGTACACTGAGATCCAGGGGTTCCCACAATATCCCCATTCAGTATTCTCCCATCAAGGACTCCCATCACAATGTCGTATCCAGCTTCAAGAACCTCCTCTAACAGGTAGTTACATTCTTCAGCGTACCATACCTAAATCATTTCGAAACCCCAAGACCAGTATATGTGCATCCAGATCTGCTCTTCTATGCAGGGCTACTCATAAAATTCACCATTTTGAGATGTTCTCTTCATACCTGTTTGCTAGACCTGGAGCTAATGCACCAAACTGGCAGTCGTGAGCCACAATTCATGGGACCACGAGCCACATGTGGCTCCCGAGCTACAGGTTGGGGACCAATGTTTTAAAACATATACAAAAAGTTATATTTTAATTATATTACTCCAATTGGATTTGACAGTGAACTTATATTACATACACTTTATTAAATATTTAGATACAGTAAAATGATGTAGCCACATGGTTTACTCTATTGACAAATACTTTACTGCAAAATTGTATTTGAAGAAAAATCTATGTGAAAAAGCAGAGCGATGTCACTTATTAAGGTTATGAAGCTAAATGTATTGTAAATTAATTGTTAGCAGAAAACAACAATATTCAAATGATTTACTATTTGGATGGCTCAAATTTCCTCTGCTAGTACAAAATATTTATCTTATGGGACACTCTCAAACACATTCCACATAATTTAGTATTTGTAAAGTATACATATTATGGCAGCATTGTCAAAACAAACTAAAGCTGCTAATTTTGACTACGGCTGTACCTTTTCTCTAACTAGGTTTTCACTTTCAGTAATTGCATGGCAGGCTTTGATTTTCAAAATAAAAAAGTAAGAAGATTTAGATTGATTTAAATTCTTTCCTTAGAAAGAAACATAAATTAAATTGCTGCATACAGAATAGCTAAGAGCTGCTAAAGATAGACATGTGTTTAACAGCGATAAAATAAATGATATGCATATTTAGTCTTACCTAAAACACCAGAACTTGCTATATGAGAAAACGGGCACAACCTTTGAAATGGAATTATGCTCCTTAGAATTAGTAGGCTAGAATTAAATCTTATCAAGTTTTCTAATTTTGAAATGTGATAATTTTCTCTGAAATCATTAAAATGTTACTTAGGTTAGCATCTGGATTATCCTATTCTTTCTAAAGCTATCTATTAGGCCGGTTTCACACATCCGTATATTTCCAGCATCAGAAAAACCTGTACCGGAGATATCCGTGTTCATGTGTAGTACGTGTGGCAACCGTGTGCCACCCATGTGTTGCATCAGTACCACACAGACTGCCGCTGGGGAAGAAGCGGCTACTGTAAGAGCTGTTCCCCGGCGATTGGTGCTGAAACCAGCTGTCATTCTCCCCTTACTGCCTGTGAGCAGAGAACGATGAGTGGTATATTAAAGTCTGAATGACAGCAGATGTCGGCTGATGGGGGTAACAGTCCCAAAAGCCCCTACCTGCTGTCGTTCGGACTTTAATATACCCCTCATTGTTCTCCTCTGTTCGCAGGCAGGCAGGGGAGAATGACAGCCGGCTTCAGCACCAGCTGCCGAGGGACAGCGGCTTATAGTAGCCCTACTTCCCCGGCGGCCATCCCTGCACACAGAGGACAGAATGCAGTGTACTCAGGGTGCATGTGTGCAGCACATTTTGCAGTCCTTGTGTCCGTGTGAAAACAGACATGTCTGCGTGTTTTGCACATGGACACACTGTGAAAACACACTGACATGTATATAGACCCATTCATTTGACTAAGTCTACCTGTGTGTCTGTGTCTCCAGTACGTGTTAAAACTGTCACCACACGTCCTGGAGACACTGATGTGGGAAAGGGGCCTTATAAAGTACACCTCCGACTGGTAACATCCCATTTGTTAGGTCCAAAATACCGTTCAGACTCTTTACATTTGTGTCACACTGCCATAAATTTTCAGTTTTTTTATACTTTAAAGGATTAATGGCTTCTTTTAATGTATGCTATGAATGTATTGATTCTGCTGGACCAGAGGTGGATAATTCCCTCCCAAGACCAACTTAACCCCTTTACCCCCAAGGGTGGTTTGCACATTAATGATCATGCCAATTTTTACAATTCTGACCACTGTCCCTTTATGAAGTAATAACTCTGGAACGCTTCCATGGATCCTGAGGATTCTGACAGTATTTTCACGAGACATATTGTACTTCTTGACAGTGTAAATTTCTTTGATATGACTTGCGGTTATTTGTGAAAAAAAGGAAATGTGCGAAAATTTTGAAAATTTTCCAATTTTTCAACTTTGAATTTTCATGCCCTTAAATCACAGAGATATGTCACATAAAATACTTAATCAGTAACATTTCCCACATGTTTACTTTACATCAGCATAATTTTGGAACCAAAATTTTTTTGTTGTTAGGAAGTTATAAGGGTTAAAAATTAAACAGCGATTTCTCATTTTTACAACACCATTTTTTTTAGGGACCACATCACATTTGAAGTCACTTTGAGGGGTCTATATGATAGAAAATACCCAAAAGTGACACCATTCTAAAAATTGCACCCATGAAGGTGCTCAAACCAATGTTCAAGATATTTATTAACCCTTCAGATGCTTCACAGGAATTTTTGGAATGTTTAAAAAAAATGAACAATTTTTTTCCGCGATTATAGCCTTAAATTTAACCCTTAGAGTTCCAAATTTTTCCTAACACAAACTACTAAATTGATTAAACACTGACATATATAAATCGTTTTGATATGACATGGTTTACTATATGTAAACCATGTGTCATATCATGTCGGGTTCTTTAATAATTTTACAGAAGCCGGCTATTGATTTACCGGCTATTATGTTATGTAGAACTGTATGAACTATAAATATATTTATATATGTCTCTCAATGACATGTATATATTTATATATACAGTACAGACCAAAAGTTTGGACACACCTTCTCATTCAAAGATTTTTCTGTATTTTCATGACTATGAAATTTGTACATTCACACTGAAGGCATCAAAACTATGAATTAACACATGTGGAATTATATACTTAACAAAAAAGTGTGAAACAACTGAAAATATGTCTTATATTCTAGGTTCTTCAAAGTAGCCACCTTTTGCTTTGATTACTGCTTTGCACACTCTTGGCATTCTCTTGATGAGCGTCAAGAGGTAGTCACCGGAAATGGTTTTCACTTCACAGGTGTTCACAGGTGTTGTTTCACACTTTTTTGTTAAGTATATAATTCCACATGTGTCAATTCATAGTTTTGATGCCTTCAGTGTAAATGTATAATTTTCATAGTCATGAAAATACAGAAAAATCTTTGAATGAGAAGGTGTGTCCAAACTTTTGGTCTGTACTGTATATATATATATATAAATATATATATTCATTCTACATGTATATATCTATTCTTTATTAAACAAGTCAGTGTGATTTTACTGTACAGTGCACTGAATTGCTGGCTTTTAAAAAACTGATCCGTCGAAAACCGGAAGAAACGGATGAAAAAACTGATGCGATGGATACGTTTTTTCGATGGATCCAATGTCGGATCTGATGAAAAAAAGAATAAATCTCATCAGTTTTTCACAATCTGCGACGGATTCGAGACAACGGATTGTGACTTTGACTGACGGCAAAAAACTGATGTGTGAAAGAGACCTTAGATTTTGTCTGTTAAATAGCCACAGTGTTAACTTGCTTCTATATGTTGCATGTATACAAACTTATGGCCAACTTATTTTATTGGCTTTTATGTGCATGGGCAACAAGAGTCATATAGCAGGAGAGTTGCTCCTCTGCATCAAGCAGCAAATCTCAGGCTTTATGGCTCTCTATCAATTGCAACTGGGCATTGCAGTGTGCAACAATTCCAAGAACTTTGTATCTTCACTAGTAGTGTTGAGCAATACTGCTCGATATCTAAAAATATCGGATCAGAATGGTATCGCCGATATCACTAAATATCGGCAATATCCGATTTCGATACCGGAAGTCCCATGTAAGTCTATGGGAACAAAATATCTCAACTAAAAAAAACCTTTATTTCCTTGTAAACACTAAATATACACACATAGAATACATATATATATATATATATATATATATATATATATACATGTCATTGTGACATATATATATATATACATATATGTATAGTTTATACACTTCTACATAGTAAAATATCCTCTGATTCAATTGCCGGGTAAAGCCGGCTTCTGTGAAAAGACAGAAGCACCCGACATGAAATGACACTTGGTGTACATAGGGTTAACCATGTCTTTTCATGTCATTTGCAATCTGATTTGCACAAACAATTACATCAGTCTATGTGTGCAAAATTTCACACCTGTAGGGGTTAATTAAAGGTGTAAATTCGTTGTAAAAAAAACGGACTTTTTTGCTACGAATTTACACCTTTAATTAACCCCTACAGGTGAGAAATTTTGCACACATAGACTGATGTAATTGTTTGTGCAAATCAGATAGCAAAGGACATGAAAAGACATGGTTAACCCTATGTACACCAAGTGTCATTTCATGTCGGGTTTTGCATTTTCACAAAAGCCGTCAATTGAATTAGCGGCTATTATACTATGTAGAAGTGTATGAACTATAAATATAAATATATATATATGTGTCACAAATTCAATGACATGTATATATATATATATATATATGAGGTGTAAAATTGTTTAAAAAAAATGTGTGGGCTCCGCCCTATTTTCGCAACCAGACAGACAAAGCCAGCGAATGGGGCAGATAATAATAGCCCAGAGAGGGACCATTATTTTTGGCCCCCCTGGCTACTAACATCTGCCCACAGACACCCCAGAAAAGACAAATATATAATTAGATTCGCCCTTTCTGGCACTTTGCCCGTCTATTCCCATTGCCCTGTAGCGGTGGCGAATGGGTTAATATGGGGTTAAAGCCACATTGCAATTGAAAGGTGACCTTAAGCCAGGTTAATAATTGAGAGCTGTCAATTAGACAACTATCAATTATTAATCCTATTGCATGAAATAAAAATAAAACACACACACTTTAATTAAAAATCATTTTAATGAAATAAAGACACATGTTTTTGACCATCTTTTATTTGACTGCAAAAACCATTTCCTGTAATAAAAATAAAATAAAAAAGCAAAATTATTCTTACCTATCCCATGCACAGTCAGGTCCCACGGTGTAATCCTTCAGAAAGGGTTAATGTTTACTGCAGGGACCGCAGCTAATGCTGCAGCCTCACAGTAAACCCCCAAATGAATGAGTTCCTCTCCTGGCTGACAGGAGAGGAAGTGGAAAGCTTAATTGATTGCTTTCCACTTTCACTTCAGGTCAGCCAGGGACACAATCAGTGACGTCAGAGGGAACTGATTAACAAAAATAGGGGTTCCCTTCGAATAAAAAATGGTGTCGGGTCCCCCCTATTTTTGTTAACCAGCCTGATGAAGCAGACCACTGAGGCCTGGATTTTCAGGCTGTTAAGGAGCCAAGATCCATGGACCTTGCCAGCCTGATAATACCAGACCACAGCAGTCTGCATATCTTGGCTGATTAACAAAAATAGGGGATCCCCTCGAAAAAAATTGGCGTGGGGTCCCCCCTATTTTTCTTAACCAGCCAGATGAAGCAGACCGCTGAGGCCTGGTTTTTCAGGCTGGTAAGGATCCAATATCCATGGACCTTGCAAGCCTGATAATACCAGGCCACAGCAGTCTGCTTAGCTTGGCTGGTTAACAAAAATAGGGGATCCCCTCGAAAAAAAACGGCGTAGGGGTCCCCCTATTTTTGTTAACTAGCCAAGTAAAATGCAGACTGCTGCGGCCTGGTATTAAAAGACTGTCAAGGCCCATGGATTTTGGCCCTCAACAGCCTGATAATACCAGGCTACAGCAGCCCCACATTTGGCGCATCAAAAGATGTGCCAATTGTGGCACTTTACCCGGCTCTTCCCACTGCCCTGTAGCGGTGGCAAGTGGGGTAATAAGGGGTTAATGTCACCGTTGATTGCACGGTGACAATAAGCCCGGTTAATAATGGAGAGGTGTCAATAAGACACCGATCCATTATTAATCCCAAAGTTATTAAATGTATAAAAAAAAGACAAAGCAAGAAAAAAGTCTTTTAATGAAATAAAAGAGACAACACAGTTTTCATTAATTTTATTATACACTCATTCCTGCGACGCCATCGATCTCCTGTAAAAAAGAAAAAAAAAACAAACCAACAGTATACCACCTGTCCGACGCAGTCCATAGTAACGACAGTCCCACGACGATCCAGCTCTGCTACATCGCAATGACAGGCAGAGCCTGTCATCGCAACGCAGCACAGCTGATTACCTGCTTCCCCGGCGGTGACGTCATCGGACTGACTGCTTTACGGCCGGGATTACCCAGCAGTCACTGCAGTTATCGCGAGAAACTGCATGTGACCGCCGGGGAAAGATGATGGCGGCCATGAAGCAGTCCAGCCCGTGACCGCCGGAGATCTTCTGCCAGGTAAGTGCCGCTGACTCCTGACAGACCCGACCGACGGACACTGACAGTGACAGTGACAATCCTGATTCCAGTATCCGATAAGACGAAAATATCGGAACTAAGTATCGAAAGGCCGATAGAGCTAATATCGGCCGATACCCGATACTTGCGGTATGTATCGCTCAACACTATTCACTAGGTTTTGGCAAAGTAACTCATGCTCTCTGGCTTCTGAATGTGTGTCAGAGAGCAGTGATTACAGTACATATGACATAATGGACCAGATAATGTTTACATATCAGCAAATAGAGATGTATTGCCTGAACAACTAGGTTCAATTGTCCAAGCACTGTGTCCTTTCTCCAGCAGATACCCTGAGCCCTACTCTATGGAAAATTGCATCAGTAGCATGTGCCAGTGTGAAAAGTGACCCAGTTTTAGATGGGCATATTGTCTTGTCGAGCCTGTGATTGTAATAGACAAGTGTGGAAAAGCTTACATTTGACAAGATGAATCAGACAGTAATACAAGCCGATTTTCATTCACCTAATGGAGATGACAATGATAAGATCGTCCATAATATCTGTATAATAATACAATATTATCAATAAATAACTAATATAGCTACAGAGAGTTTGATATTTTATGTTCTTTGTATACACAAATATGTCATGTCAAAAAAGGTATGTACTAGATGTTAAAGTCTCTGAAGACTTCTTGAGGACAAAGTCTGTATTTTAATTATAGTTATGCATTTATGTCTGACAGTTTTGTTAAAGTTTATTTTATTTAATTATTTGTTAACTATCAGTAATGTATGTTCTAGGTAAGCATTAAAATACTGTATTTTCCGGCGTATAAGACGACTGGGCGTATAAGACGACCCACCAATTTTTCCAGTCAAAATATAAAATCTTCTTAAAAGTGGGGGGTCTTCTTATACGCCGGGTGTCATCTTATACACCAAGAGTGGTCCCGATGACGAAGGGAGGGGGCGTCTCAGAGGGAAGGTGTTGGATACCTGATCGTATTTGTATCAGCGCTGCTCTCTGCGGGTCTAGGCGCTGGGGGGCGACGTCGGTGGCTCCTCTTTCAGCAGCCTGGGGGGCTCTGTGCTGAGGGACGGCAGTGGGGGCTCTGCAGGCATTTCCTCCTTCCCTGGATGCACCGGCAGCTCCATTGCTGCGATGCGGTGGCCTCCGGGAAAATGGTCGCTGAGGGTGGCGCATGCTCAGTTTCAGATCTCGTCTTCCGAGATCTTGAGACAAGATCTGAATCTGAGCATGCAGCGGCCATTTTTTCGGAGGCCACCGCATCGCAGCAATGGAGCTGCTGGGGCCTCCGGGGATTGAGGAAATGCTGGCAGAGTCCCGACTCTGCACAAAGAGCCACCACCGACGTCCCCCTGCACAGAT
Source organism: Oophaga sylvatica (assembly GCA_033576555.1). Taxonomy (NCBI): domain Eukaryota; kingdom Metazoa; phylum Chordata; class Amphibia; order Anura; family Dendrobatidae; genus Oophaga; species Oophaga sylvatica. Next base: position 25,738 of record JARQOD010010750.1, read on the forward strand.
CCCCCCAGGCTGCTGAAAGAGGAGCCGCTGACACCGCCCCCAGAGCCTAGACCCGCAGAGATCAGCGCTGATACGATCAGGTATCCAACACCTTCCCTCTGAGACGCACCCTCCCTTCGTCATCGGGACCACTCCCCCCACCGTATGCAGATTGGTCCGTACCTGGCGTATAAGATGACCCCCGACTTTTAAGAAGATTTTCAGGGGTTAAAAAGTCGTCTTATACGCCAGAAAATACGGTACCAGTCTCCATCTTCTGCTGTTCCCAGTTCTGCACTCTCCTTCATCATGAACAGAAGTCACTTTCTCGTTGTAAGTCTATGAAACTCAGAACGAGGCACCAAAGATTTACATT
>JARQOD010010751.1:0-26088 GCA_033576555.1 Oophaga sylvatica
TTTAAACTTACACAGAGGATCTACTATAGCATTACACACAGAGTGATCTATTCTATAGAGTCATTACACACAGAGTGATCTATTCTATAGTCATTACACACAGAGTGATCTATTCTAGAGTCATTACACACAGAGTGATCTATTCTATAGTCATTACACACAGAGTGATCTATTCTATAGAGTCATACACACAGAGTGATCTATTCTATAGAGTCATTACACACAGAGTGATCTATTCTAAGAGTCATTACACATAGAGTGATCTATTCTATAGATCATTACACACAGAGTGATCTATTCTATAGTCATTACACACAGAGTGATCTATTCTATAGAGTCATTACACACAGAGTGATCTATTCTATAGTCATTACACACAGAGTGATCTATTCTATAGAGTCATTACACACAGAGTGATCTATTCTATAGATCATTACACACAGAGTGATCTATTCTATAGAGTCATTACACACAGAGTGATCTATTCTATAGAGTCATTACACACAGAGTGATCTATTCTATAGAGTCATTACACACAGAGTGATCTATTCTATAGAGTCATTACACACGAGTGATCTATTCTATAGGTCATTACACACAGAGTGATCTATTCTATAGAGTCATTACACACAGAGTGATCTATTCTATAGAGTCATTACACACAGAGTGATCTATTCTATAGTCATTACACACAGAGTGATCTATTCATAGAGTCATTACACACAGAGTGATCTATTCTATAGAGCATTACACACAGAGTGATCTATTCTATAAGTCATTACACACAGAGTGATCTATTCTATGAGTCATTACACACAGAGTGATCTATTCTATAAGACATTACACACAGAGTGATCTATTCTATAAGTCATTACACACAGAGTGATCTATTCTATAGTCATTACACACAGAGTGATCTATTCATAAGTCATTACACACAGAGTGATCTATTCTATAGAGTCATTACACACAGAGTGATCTATTCTATAGTCATTACACACAGAGTGATCTATTCTATAGTCATTAACACAGAGTGATCTATTCTATAGAGTCATTACACACAGAGTGATCTATTCTATAGTCATTACACACAGAGTGATCTATTCTATAAGTCATTACACACAGAGTGATCTATTCTATAGAGACATTACACACAAGTGATCTATTCTATAAGTCATTACACACAGAGTGATCTATTCTATAGTCATTACACACAGAGTGATCTATTCTATAGAGTCATTACACACAGAGTGATCTATTCTATAGTCATTACACACAGAGTGATCAATTCTATAGAGTCATTACACACAGAGTGATCTATTCTATAGAGTCATTACACACAGAGTGATCTATTCTATAGAGTCATTACACACAGAGTGATCTATTCTATAGTCATTACACACAGAGTGATCTATTCTATAGATCATTACACACAGAGTGATCTATCTATAGAGTCATTACACACAGAGTGATCTATTCTATAGTCCATTACACACAGAGTGATCTATTCTATGAGTCATTACACACAGATGATCTATTCTATAGAGTCATTACACACAGAGTGATCTATTCTATAAGTCATTACACACAGAGTGATCTATTCAATAGAGACATTACACACAGAGTGATCTATTCATAGAGTCATTACACACAGAGTGATCTATTCTATAGATCATTACACACAGATGATCTATTCTATAGTCATTACACACAGAGTGATCTTATCTCTAGAGAATTACACACAAGTGATCTATTCTATAGAGCATTACACACGATGATCTAATTCTATAGAGTCATTACACACAGTGATCTATTCTATGATCATTACACACAAGTGATCTATTCTATGAGACATTACACCAGAGTGATCTATTCTATAGAGTCATTACACACAGAGTGATCTATTCTATAGAGACACTTACACACAGAGTGATCTATTCTATAGTATCGTACTACATAGTCTTTCACAGAGTGATCTATTCTATAGAGCCCATTACACACAAGTGATCTAGTTATAGTTACGGTAGCTGAGGATGCAGGAAAAAAGGAAATACACCAGAGCAGTTGGAATCTATGAGATTGCAGTACCCTGACTAACCACCGCAACTAGAGGCAGCCGTGGAGCGTTCCTACGTTGGTCCTAGACGCCTCGTCACAGCCTGAGAAACTAACTACACCTAAAGATAGAAATAGGAAAGCTATCTGCCCCGAGCAGAACCCCAAAGATAATAGAAAGCCCCCAAACATGTAATGGCGGTTAGACAAGAGGAAATACTGACACAGAAAGAAAATAGTATGAGCAAACGCTGGGCCCAAACTATCTAAATAGAAAAGGATAGGAAGGTACTTACTGCAATCCCAGAAAACCCTGAAAAAACACCAACTCTACTAATTTCAAAATCACCTGAGATCACACGACCTCTACCACCTAAATTAGTTCTCTGGTGTACAACAAAACAGCAGCCACTGAAAAAAAACTGGAAAAAGCAAAAGTACAAAACACAGTGGCTGGGCTAAACTGAGAGGCAAAAGCCCCCGAGGGGACCCTGAAGGCCCCCACAGAAGTGCAGGACAAAATGCAAAAATAAGCAAAAACACAAAATAAGAAATTGTCTTATCTGATAGCAGAGATGCAGACACGACACAGCAGCTACAAGGAAACTGGGAAAAAAGGATTCAGACCAGAACAATTGATCACCGGCAACCCTGATGGAAAATGACTCCCTTACATAAGACCAATCAGTAACACCTGATTCCCAGTCCTCACAATCCTCACTAGTACCGCTTGTAACCACCAGAGGGAGCCTCTGCTCAGAACTCATCTCAAACCCATTCACAACAGTACCCCCCCCTTGAGGAGGGGTCACCGAACCCTCATTGAGCAACCAGGTCGGTCAGGATGAGTTCTATGATACGCACGGATAAGTCTCCTAGCATGGATGTCCGAAGCAAACACCCAAGAATTGTCTTCCTGACCATAACCTCTCCATTTAACCAAATACTGGAGTCTTCGTCTAGAAAAACGAGAATCCAATATTTTCTCAACCACATACTCCAGATTGCCCTCAACCAAAACAGGTCAGGAGGCACAGCAGCAGGAACCACTGGCTCAACAAACCTCTTCAACAAGGACTTGTGGAACACGTTATGGATCTTAAATGTCCCTGGAAGAAGCAAACGAAAAGAAACAGGATTAATAATCTCCATGATCTTATAAGGTCCAATGAACCTAGCTTAAATTTAGAGATGCTACTCTCATAGAATATTCTTTGAGGACAACCAACCAAGTCCCCCACTTTAAACCGAGGACCATCAGTCCTATGCCGTTAGCAAACCGCTGGCCTTCTCCTGAGAGAGGACAACCTCTCCACTACCTGGTCCCAAATCTGCTGCATACGCTCAACAACAGAGTCAACACCTGGACAGACAGAAGCCTCCGTCTGTCCTGAAGAAAATCGAGGTGAAACCCAGAATTACAGAAAAACGAGACATCAAAGTGCAGAGCTAGCCCTATTATTAAGAGCAAACTCAGCCAAAGGCAAAAAAGAACCCAGTCATCCTGATCAGCAACACAAAGCATCTTAGATAAGTCTCCAATGTCTGGTTTGTTCTCTCAGTTTGACCATTGGTCTGAGATGAAATGCCGAGGAGAAAGACAATTGAACACCCATTTAGAACAAAAAGTCCTCCAAAATCTGAAACAAACTGACTCCTCTGTCAGACACAATGTTCTCAGAATGCCGTGTAAACGAACCACGTGCTGAAGGAACAACGGCACCAATTCAGGGGAGGAAGGCAACTTAGTAATGGCACAAGATGTATCATTTTGGAAAACCTATCACAAATACCCAATGTGGTCATTCTCTGAGAAACAGAAGATCGAAATGAAATCCATAAGATATGGGTCCATGGTCTCTTGGCACAGGCAATGGCATCAACAAACCACTAGAGCGAGAGCAAGGCTTGGAGCGAGAGCAAGTCCCGCAGGACTGCACAAATTCCCTGACATCGCGAGACAAGTAGGCCACCAAAAGGACCGACTAACCAAGTCTCTGGTACCAAAAATTCCGGATGCCCAGCCAATGCGGAACAATGAATCTCAGACATCACACTCTTTTCCATTGGTCCGGACAAACAATTTTCCAACAGGCAGCGCTCGGGCCTATCCTCCTACACCCCTCCAGAGCAAGTCTCAAATTAGGCGAGATGGCGGAAAGAACTACACCCTCCTTCAAAATAACAGAGGGATCAGATAGCTCAGAGAGTCCGCAAGGAAACTCCTCGAGAGGGCATCCGCCTTAACATTCTTAGTGCCAGGAAGAAAGGAAACCACAAAATTAAAACGTGTGAAAAACAAGGCCCACCTGGCCTGTCTAGGATTGAGTCGCTTGGCAGATTCCAGATAGACCAGATTCTTATGGTCCGTAAGGACCACCACCTGATGTTTGGCTCCCTCCAGCCAATGTCTCCACTCTTCAAAAGCCCACTTCATGGCCAATAACTCCCGATTACCCACGTCATAATTACGTTCAGTAGGAGAAAATTTTCGAGAGAAAAAGGCACAAGGTTACTTTTAGAGGTCTCTGGATCTTTTGGACAAAACGGCACCTGCCCCAATTTCAGAGGCATCAACCTCCACCTGAAATGGCAGAGAAACATCAGGCTGCCGTAGAACAGAGCAGAAGTGAATCTCTGCTTAAGTTCCTGAAACGCAGAGACTGCCTCAGAGGCCAATTCACCACATCAGAACCCTTTCTGGTCAAATCAGTTAATGGTTTAACAATAACAGAGAAATTACCAATAAATTTACGATAAAAATTGGCAAAACCCAAAAATCTCTGAAGAGCCTTTAATGAAGTAGGTTGGACCCAATCACAGATGGCCTGAACCTTGACCGGGTCCATTTCAATAACAGATGGGACAAAATGAATCCCAGAAATGAGATCTTCTGTACGCCAAAAAGACACTTTGATCCCTTCACATACAGAGCATTCTCTCTCAAAATCTGGAATACAGTTCGAACATGTTTCACATGAGAGTCCCAGTCATTAGAAAAAATCAAGATATCATCCAAATAAACAATCAGAAACTTGTCCACAAAATCCCTGAAAATGTCATTCATGAAGGACTGGAAGACGAAGGAGCATTAGTGAGCCCAAAGGCATCACAAGGTACTCAAAATGCCCTTCAGGGTGTTAAATGCCGTCTTCCATTCATCCCCGTGCTTAATGCGAATAAGGTTATACGCCCCCCTGAGGTCAAGCTTGGTAAACCAAGTAGCGTTTTTCACCCTGGAAAACAGGTCAGAAATCAAGGTAACGGTATTGATATTTCACAGTAATATTGTTCAAGAGACGATAATCAATACACGCCTTAATGAACCATCTTTTTTGGCCACAAAGAAAAAACCGGCACCTAAGGTGAAGAGGATGGTCTGATATGACCCTTCTCCAATGATTCCTTGATATAAGACCGCATAGCGTCATGTTCAGGTACAGACAAGTTAAAAAGGCGACCCTTAGGGAATTTACTACCTGGCACTAATTCAATAGCGCAGTCATAGCTCCTATGGGAGTAAGGATGCAGATTTACTTTCGCTAAACACATCAGAAAAATCAAACAAAAAGTCAGGAACATCCTCAGCCTGGGGAGGCAGAAAAAACAGGAGTGTTGGTATTAACACATTGGCAGCCCCAACTGGTTACAGACACAGATTTCCAATCCAAAACAGATTATGAGACTGTAACCAAGGGAAACCCAGCACGATAATGTCATGCAGATTATATAGAACCAAAAATTTGCAGCACTCCTGGTGATCAGGTTCAACCCTCATTATCACCTGAGTAGAAAACTGGGTTTATTCTCAGCCAAAGGGTAGAATCGATCCCCAGTAGGAATAGACTTCTGTAGGGTATCAAGGAAACCCACAACGTTTAGCAAAATCATAATCCATCAGTTAATAGCTGCTCCAGAATCAACGAAAGCCTGAGCAGAAAATGAGGACAGAGAGCATATCAGAGTGACAGTTAATAAAAACTTAGTCTGAACACTACCCAAGACAACTGAGCGTGCAAAACGTCTTCCCCGCTTAGGCAGACTGAAATAGCATGAGAGGCATCACCACAGTAGAAACATAACCCATTGCGCTTTCGAAACTCATGACGCTGTGCCCCAACACCACTCCATCACACTGCATGGCTCAGCAGCTGCTCACAAGGCAACACCACTCCACGCATACTTCTCCGCTCACGCAAACTCTGTCAATTTGAATCGCTAATGACATAGAATCATTGAGACCAAGGGACAGGAATCCCACCATAACATCCTTTACATTACCGACAGACCCTTCCGAAAAGGCCGCCAAAGCGTCGTCATTCCATTTGGTCAGACTGCCCACCTACGAATCTCTGACAGTATAACTCAGCGTCATCAAGCCCCTGATTTAATGCCAACAAGGCTTTTTCAGCTTGATCATGACATTAGCTCATCGTACAATAACCCCAAAGCCTGAAAAAATGCATCAACATCACTCAAAACAGGATCCCCAGTTCAGGAAAAAGCCCAATCCTGAGGATCGCCGCGCAGGAGAGAGATGATAATTTGAACCTGCTGCCTGCGTTTCCTGAGACTTAGATTTTAAGGCAAAAACAATTTACAATTATTTTTGAAATTCTGAAACTTAGCTCGATCCCCTGAAAACAAATCTGCATGGGATCCTAGTTCCACAACAGGCAACCTAGCAAGATATGCAGCAATACTCTGAACCTCATGCAAGCTGATCCACACGGCCAACAACTGTGCAAACTCCATTGGAGAAAAGATCCTCCCCAGCACCCAGAGATACAGAGGAAAAAAAAAAAAAATGCAACAAACAGAAAAATATCTCTGACAACTTTTCTTCCTTCAAAATATTTTTTCCCTTCTGTGAGTACCATACAATTTTTATGCCGGTGATACTGTTAGTTACGGTAGCTGAGGAGTGCAGTAAAAAAGAAATACACCAGAGCAGTTGAATCTATAGATTGCAGTACCCTGACTAACCACCACAACTAGAGGCAGCCGTGGACGTTCCTACGTGTCCTAGACGCCTCGTCACAGCCTGAGAAACTAACTACACCTAAAGAAGAAATAGAAAGCTATCTGCCCCGAGCAGAACCCCAAAGATAATAGAAAGCCCCCAAACATGTAATGGCGGTTAGACAAGAGAAATACTGACACAGAAAGAAAATAGTATGAGCAAACGCTGGCCCAAACTATCTAAATAGAAAAGATAGAAGGTACTTACTGCAATCCCAAAAACCCTGAAAAACACCAACTCTACTAATTTCAAAATCACCTAATCACACACCTCTACCACCTAAATTAGTTCCTGTGTAACAAAAACAGCAGCCACTGAAAAAACTGCAAAAAGCAAAAGTACAAAACACAGTGCTGACTAAACTGAAGGCAAAAGCCCCCGAGGACCCAGAAGCCCCCACAGAAGTGCAGGACAAAATGCAAAAATATGCAAAAACACAAAATAAGAAATGTCTTCCATAGAACTTTCACAAAACCCAATTTTTTATTTTTTTAAGCATTTCACACCCCCCGGTCTATTCTATAAGGTCATTTTTCCAGAGTGATCTTTCTATAGAATCATTACCACAAGTGGTCTATTCAAAAGAACATTACAACAAGGATTATTCTAAAAAAACATTACACCCAAGGAAACTATTCAAAAAACATTAAACAAAAAGTGATCTATTATAAAAAAATTTCACACAAGTGACCCTTCTTTTAAAAAAAAAAAACCCCAGAGTGATCTTTCCAAAAAAGGCATTAAAAAACAAATTATCTATTCTAAAAGGAAAAACACACAATGATCTATTCTATAGAAAACAAATTTTTCACAGGGATCAAAATTTATAAAAACATTACACACAGAGTGATCTTTCCCCAAAAACATTACACACAAGTGATCTATTCTTAGAGCCCTTACACACAGAGTGATCTATTCTATAAAAAAATTTCCCCCCAAAGAACTATTCTATAGAGACATTAAAACAAAAACAAAGAGTTCCTTAAAAATTTCTATTTTTAAACATTACACACAAATGATCATTCCCATAGAAAAATTACCACAAGTTGGGGGCCCTTTTTTTTAGAATCATTCACAAATTTACAAAATTTTTTAAAAGACCCTTACACACAAAATGATAAAATTTTAAAATCAAAATTAAAAAACAATTTTTTTTATTCTATAAAAGCCCCCACACACAAAGTGATTTTATTCCCCCAGAGAAAAATTTCCCACAGAGTGATCTATTCAAAACATTACACACAAAAGCTAATTCCCCCAAAACATTAAAAAACCCCGAAAAAACTATTCATAGTCATTAAAAAAGAGTGATCTATTCTATTGAGCATTAAAAAGAGTGACTATTCTATAGGTTTATTACAAACAAGTGATCTATCTATAGAGCATTACACACAAGTGATCTATTTTTTAGAGCATTACACCCCAAAAATGATCTATTTTTTAGAACATTACACACAGTTAAAAAAATTTTATAAATCATTTTTCACAGATGATCTAAAATTTTTTAGTCAAAACACAGAGTGAACAAAATTTTTTAGAGCATTTTCACAAGTGATTATTCTATAGAACATTACAACAAAAGTGGATCAATTTTTTAAACCCCCACCCAGGTGACTAAATTTTTTAGAGCATTTTCACCAAAAATTTTTTTTCTATAGAGTCAAATTTTTCACAAGTGACCCAAAAAATAGTCATTAAAACAGAGTGATTTTTTTCTAAGAAAAAAATTTCACCCCAAAAAATCTTTCATAGAGCATTTCCACAATGGGGGTATTCTAAAGCCCCCAAAAAACCCGTGATCTATTCTATGAGTCATACACAAAGTGATCTATTCCCATAAGCATTACACACAAGTGATCTATTCTTAGAGCATTACACACAGAGGGGATCTATTCTTTAAAAAATTTCACACGTGATCAAAATTTTTTAAATCATTACACATATGGGTCTATTCTAAGAGTCATTTTCACCAACAGATTTTTTTTAATTTTTTTTGAACCCTTTCACCAGAGTGATCTATTCTAAAAAGGCAAATTTTTTCCCAAAAATGATTATTCTAAAAGAGTCTTTTAAAAAAGAGTGTACTATTCCCCCAGAGTCAAATTTTTTCCCCCGGGGTGATCAAAACTATAAACATTACCACAGAGTTTTTTTTATTCAAAAAAGCAATTTAAAAACCCCCCGAGTGATCTATTCTATAGAACATTTCACACAAGGAACTATTCTATATATCATTACAACCCCCGTTATCTATTCTATAAGCCCCTTTAAAAACACAAATGATCTATTCTATTAAAAATTACAACAAGTGAAAATTTTTTTATTTGAGTCATTACCCACACCCTTTATCCCCCTTTTTTAAAAAGTCATTACAAAACCCCCCAAAAAATCTATTTTTTGGGGGATTACACACAGAGTGATCTATTCTTAAGACATTTTTCCCCCGGATCTATTTTAAAGTCAAACAACAAGTGGTCTATTCTATAGAGACATTACCCCCAAGTGACTATTTTATAGAAAGGGCCCCCACAACAGAGTGCTATTTAAAAGTTATTAAAAACCCGAAAGGGGGTATTCTATAAAACATTTAAAAAACAGTAAACTATTCTATAAGCTTAAAACACAAGTGATCTATTTTTTAAAAAGACATTACACACAGATGGGGGAAAATTTTTTAGAACATTACACAGAGTTATCTATTCTATAGATCATTACACAAAGGGGGTATTCTAAAAGAGCATTTTAAAAAAAAGTGATCTATTCTATAGAGTCATTAAAAAACAAGTGATCTAAATTTTAAAAGGGGGTTACACACAAATGAAACTTTTATGGGGGTTTCAACAAGTGAAACTATTCTTAGAGACATTACACACGTGATTTTAAATTTTTTTAAAACATTAAAACAAGTGATTTTTCTATAAAAAAAATACACACAGTTTTTTTTATTCTAAAGAGACATTACCACAAGTTTTTTTTATTTATAGAACATTACACACAGATGAAACTATTCTAAGATTTAAATTTTTCAAAGGTGAACTATTCTAAGAACAAAAAAAACAGGGGTGATTTTAAATTTTTTAAAAAAATTTCACACAAGTTTATCTATCTAAAAGACCCCTTTTTAAAAAAGAGTGATCAAAATTTTTTGAGCCTTACAAAAAAGAGTGATCCCATTCTATAGAACATTACACAAAAGTTTTCTATTTTAAAAAAAAAATTAACACAAGGTCTAAATTTTTTTTTGAGCCCTTACACAAAAATTTATCTATTCAAAAAGAACAAAATTAAAAAACAAATGATCTATTTTAAAAAGGGGGTTACCAAAAAATATCTATTTTTATAAACCCCTTTTAAAAAACAAGTGATCAAAATTTTAAAAAAGGGGGGTTACACACAGAGTTATCTTTTTTTATAGAGAAAATTTTTCACAGAGTGATCTATTCTATAAGCATTAACACAGAGTGATCTATTCATAATCCCTTACACAAAAGGGGGTCTTTTTTTTAGTCAAAATTTACACAGATGAACTATTTCCCCCGTCCCCTTACACAACCGGGGGGAAAAAAAATTTATAGACCAATTTTTAAAACAGAGTGAACAAAATTTTTTAAGCCCTTACACACAGAGTGATCTATTTTTAGAAAACAATTTTTACAGAATCTATTCTTTTAAACATTACACACAGAGTGGGGGTTCATTTTTATAAGCATTACACACAAAAAAACTATTCTTTGAGTCATTTTTCACAGAGTTATCTATTTTTAAAAACCCTTACACACAAGTGATCAAAATTTTTTAGGCCCTTACACACAAGTGATCCCCCTTTTTTTAAAAGAAACCCCACAATTTTTTTTTTTTCCCAAAAAACCCCCACACAGGGGGATCAAAATTTTTTAAAGCATTACCCACAGATGAAACTATTTTAAAAAGAATTACCCCACCCGTGATCTATTCAAAAAGACATTACACACAATGATCTATTCTTTTTGAGTTTTTACACAAGAGTGATCTTTCTTTAAGTCATTACACAAAGGGGTCTATTCTATAGAGGGGGTTACACCCAGAGTGATCTTTCTATAGAGCCCTTACACACAGAGTGATCATTTTATAAACATTAACACACAGAGTGATCTAAAATTTTTTAAGCCCTTACACACAGATTTATCAATTTTTTAGAGACAAATTTTTCCCCCAATTTATCTATTCCAAAAAGGGAAAAATTTCACACAGAGGGGACTAAAAATATAGAGTCCCCCACAAAAAAGTGATCTTTTTTTAAAAAAATTACACACAGGATCTAATTTTTTAGAGTCATTACACCAAAAAGAACTTTTAAGAGACATTACACACAGAGTGATCTATCCCCCAGAACAATTTTTAAACAAGTGGATCTATTCTATAGAACATTAACACAGAGTGATCTATCTAAAAAGTCCCCCAAAAAACAATTATCTATTTTTAAAGGGCCCTTACACACAGGGGGGAAACTATTTTTTTAGAGCCCCTTTTTCAAGAGTGATCTTTTTTTAAAGAACATTTCCCCCCAGAGTGGGTCAATTCCCCCAATCATAAACACCCAAAAAATCTATTCAAAAACATTAAAAAAAAAGTGATCTATTCAAAAAAGGGGGTTACACATAGTGATTTTTTTCTATAAGCCATTTACACAAGTTATCCCCAAATTTTTTAAATCATTTTTTCACAAGGGGAAAAAATTCTATAGAGCCCTTACCCCCCTGATCAAAATTCCCCCAAGCAATTTTTCACAGAGTGATCTATTCCCCCAAACATTTTAAAAAAGAGTGAACCCAAATTCTATAGAGTAAAATTTTTCACAATTTTTTTTATTCTATAGAGCATTACCCCCCCAAAAAATTTTTTTTATTCTAAAGGCCATTAAAACAGATTTTTTCCAAAATTTTTTAAAAAATTAAAAAACCCCCTGATCTAAAAAATAAGACATTACACCAGGAATCAAAATTTTTTTAAGACATTTAAAAAACAATTTTTTTTATTCCCCCGAGAATTTCAACAGAGTGATCTTTTCTATAAGTCCCTTACACACAAGTGATCTATTCTATAGTCATTACAAACAGGTGATCAAAATTTTTAAAAGACATTAAAAAACAGATTTATTTTTTTCTATTTTAAAAAAACCCCCACCCAAATGATCTATTCTAAAGAGCTTAAACACAGAGTGATCATTTCTATAGGGACAAATTTAAAAACAAAGTATTCCCCATTCTTAAGGGGGTTACACACAATTTTTTTTATTCCCAAAGAGTTTCCCCCAAAAAACAAGTGATCTAAATTTTTTTTAGAGACTTTTTTCACAGAGTGATCTAAATTTTTAAAAAGCAATACACAAAGGGGGTATTCTATGGTCATTTTTTCACAGAGTGATCTAAAATTTTTTTAGCAAACACAGAGTGATCTATTTTTTTAGAGACATTAAAACAGAGTGATCTATTCTAAAAAGGCATTACAAACAAGGGATCTATTCTATAAGTCCCTTTCTACAGAGATATTTTATTTTAAACAATTTTTCAAGAGTGATCTTTAAAAAATAGATCATTTTCACACAGAGTGATCTATTCTATAAAAACCCCCCACACAGAGTGTCTATTCTATAAAAAAATTTCACACAAGTGATCTATTCTAAGTCATTAAAACAGAGTGAACATTCTAAATTTTTTTTCACACAGAGTGATCTATTCTTAAAGTCAAAATTTTTCAAGTTTATCAAATTTTTTAAGGCATTACACACAGAGTATTCTATTCTATATTTATTACACATGTGATCCCCTTTTTTTTAAACATTTTTCACAAAAAATTCTATTCTAAAGAACATTTCACCCCGAGTGATCTATTCTAAAAGAGAAAATTTTTCACAGATGACCCCCTTTTATAGTCATAAAACAACAAGTGATCTATTCATAGAGAATTTTTCACAGAGTGATCTATTTTTTAGAAATTACACACAGAGTGAACCCCTTTTTTTAAGACAAAATTTACACAGGGATCTATTCTTTAGGGGAAAAATTTTTCACATGATCTATTCTATAGAACTTTTCACACAGGTTTTTCTATTCTAAAAAACATTACACACAAATGATCTATTTTTAAAAAAGTCATTAACACAAAAAATCTATTTTAAAAACTTTTCACACAATTTTTTTTATTTTTAAGACCATTACACCAGAGTGATCATTCTAAGTCCTTTTTTACAAGTATCATTCTATTTTTGCCATTTTTCACAGAGTGAAAAATTTTTTTTAAAACATTTTCACACAGAGTGATCATTCTATAGAGACATTACACAAAAAGGGGATCTATTCCCCCAAAAAGCCCCCCACACAATGATCTATTCTAAAGAACCCCCAACACAGATGATCTTTTTCTAAGAGCTTTTTCACAAGTTACTTTTTTTAAAGGGGATACAAAAAAAGTGATCTATTTTTTTATTCATTCACACAGGATCTTTCCCATAAATCATTACACACAGGAAAATTTTTTTTTATAAGCATTACACACAAGAATATCTATTCTATAAACATTACACCAGATTTAAAAAATTCTATTAAATCATTACAAAACAGAGGGACTTTCTATAGTCATTTTTCACACAGTGTCTATTCAAAGCATTAAAAAACAAGGGGGCAAAACTAAAAAAGCCCTTAAAAAACAGATACTATTCTAAAAAATCATTACACCAAGTGATCTATTCTAAATCCCCCAAAAAACAAGTGATCTATTTTATAGGACAAATTTTTACAGAGGGGGAAAATTTTTTAAAATTTTATTACACACAGGGCTATTCTAAAAAAGCATTTAAAAACCCTTTTTTATTTTTTAATTTTATTACACCAAATGACTAAAATTTTTAAAAAAATTACACCCAGGGGGTTTTTTATTTTTTTGTCATTAAACAGAGTGGGGGTATTCTAAAATTACAAAAAAAGTGAACTATTCTTTTAAAAAAAACACACAGATGATCTATTCTATAGCATTACCCCAAGGTGATCAAAATTTTTTAAAAAATTACACCCCCGTGATCAATTCTATAGGGGGCATTAAAAAACAGGTTAACTAAATTTTTTAAACAAAACACACAAGTGATCTATTCTAAAAAATCCCTTTTAAAAAAAATTGGGCTTAACTATAAGTCAAAACACACAAGTGTCTATTCATAAAGCCCTTACACACAAATTAAAATTTTAAAGTTATTACAAAAAAAAGTGATCTATTCTAAAGCCCTTAAAACACAGAGGATCTATTCCCCCAGAATTTTTTACCACAGAGTGATCTATTCTTTAGATATTACCCAGAGGTGATCTATTCTATAAAAAAATTACACCAATTTTTTTTATTCAAAAAGTCCTTTTTAAAAAGAGTGATCTATTTTATGAAAAAAAACACACAGATATCATTCAAAAAAACAAATTTTTCACAATGATCTATTCTATAGAGACATTTTTTCACAGGTTTTTTTTTTCATAGATTCCCCCAAAAAAAAAAGTAAATTCTAAGAGTCATTACACACAAGAAAAAATTCCTATAGATCATTTTCACAAAGGTGATCTATTCTATAAGACCCCCACACACAGAGTGGGGGTTTCTATAGAACATTACACAAGGGATTTCCCATAAATCAAACACACAAGGTCTTTTTTTAAAAAACATTTCCCCAGATTTATCTTTTTTTAAAAAGCCATTAAACACAGAGTGATCCCATTCTATAGGCCCCAAAAACAAAGTGATCAAATCTATAAAACCCCCACCCCAGGGGGATTTTAAACCCCCAGAAAAAATTACACACAGAGTGATCTAAATTTTTTAAAATCAAATTTTTCACAATGATCATTCTATAGCATTACAAAAAATGGATCTAAAATTTTTTAGAACTTAAAAAAAGAGTGATCTAAATTTTTTAGAACATTACAAACAAGTGATCTAACTATAAGACTTTCACACAGAAGGTCTAAAAAAAAATCAATTTTTCAAGATTTGGGGGTATTCTAAAGAATCATTACACCAGAGTTAACTATTTTTTAAGCATTTTCACACAAAGAACTATTCATAAACATTAACCAAAAAAAAATTTTCTATTTTTTTATAGACCCTTTAAAAACCGAGTATCTACTATAGAGCCCCCACAACCGAAAGATCTATTCCCCCAAACATTAACACAATGATCTATTTTTTAGAGACATTACACCCCAAAAATGATTTTTTTTATAGACATTAAAAAAAGTGATCTATTCTATAAAAATTACACACAAATATCTATTCATATCAAATTTTTCCCAAGGAAAAAATTCTAAGAGCCCTTACACACAAAAAAATCTTTCTAAATCCCCCACAACATAGTGATCTATTCTATAATAATCATTTTCACACAGAGTATCTATTCTATAATCATTTTTCAAGAGGAAACCCCCTTTTTAAGACAATTTTTCACAGATGATCTATTCAATAAAAAAAATTTTAAAACAAGTTTATTTTATTTTTTAGAGGCATTAAAAAACAGAGGATCTTTTCTATAGAGAATTTTTCACTATGACTATTCTATAAGTTTATTACACACAAGTGACTATTTTTATAGATCTTTTTAAAAACCAGAGGGGGGACTTCTATAAACATTAAAAAAAAATGGGCTATTCCCAAAAGCATTAAAAAAGATGATCTATTCCCCCAATCATTACCCCCACAAGTTGGGGGTTTTTAAAAAAACATTACACAAAGTGAACTATTCTATAAGTCAAAATTTTTAAAAAAGTATCTATTCTATAATCATTACACACCAAAAAAACTATTCTATAAGTCATTACACAAGATTTCTATTCTTGATTAAAAAGTCAATTTTTAACACACAATTTTTTTTAAAATTTTTAAAAAAACTTACACCAATGACTAAAATTTTTAAAATCATTTTCCCCCCAGATTTTTTTTATTCTATAGAGAAAATTTAAAAAACCCAAATGATCAATTTTTTTTAAATTTATTACACACAGAGTGATTTATTTTTATAGTCATTAAAACAGATATCTATTCTATAGTTTTTACACCAGGGATCATTTTATAAGCTTAAAACCAAATGATCTATTTTTTTAGATCATTAAAACACAAGATCCTTCCCTTTTTTATCCTTCACACGGTGATCTATTTTTTTTAAAAACCCCCTTTAAAACAAGTATCATTTAAGAGTAAAAACCAAAAACAAACCCAACAATTTTTTTTATTTATAAACCCCCACACACAAAAATGATCTATTCTAAGCATAACACAAGTGATCCCCCTTTTAAAAAGTCATTACAAAACAGTATCTATTCTAAAAACAAACCACAGAGATCTATTTTTTAAGTCCCCCCAACAAGAGTTTTAAAATTCCCAAAGTCATTACACACAGATATCTATTCTATTTTAAAATAACACACAATATCTATTCTATAAATCATTAAAAAAGAATGACTTTTCTATAGAGCCCTTTTAAAAAAAGGATCAAAATTTTTTAAACTTACACACAGGTGAACCATTCCCTTTTTTAAAAATTAACCACAAGGGCAAACTATTAAAAATTTCACAATGATCTATTCTATAGCATTAAACACAGGTTTTTTTTATTCTAAAAAAACCCTTAAAAAACAAGGGGGTTTTTTTTCCCATAAGGGGGTTTTTTCACAAAAGTGGCAAATTTTTTAAGCTTTTTTCAAAAAATTTTTTCCCCCTTTTTTAAGTCATTAAAAAAGAATGACATTCCCATAAACATTAAAACAAAATGATCTATTCTATATTCATTAATACAAATATCTCATTTTATAGAGCCCTTTTAAAAAAATATTTTTTTCAAAAGGCTTTAAAAAACAAAGTATCTATTCTATAGTTTATTTTTCAAGAGTATCTATTTTTTTTCCCTTACAACATGTGAATCTTTTTTCTTTTTTAAAAGACCATTAACAAAACAGAGTGATCTATTCTAAAGTCATTACACACAGAGTGAAAAAAACAAAAAAGAATTAAAAAACAGAGTGATCTATTCTATAATCCCTTAAAACAGAGTGAAAAAATTCAAAAAAGGGGGGTTAACAAAAAAGGGATCATTTTTTAAATTTCCCTTCCCCCCAAAAGGGGATCTATTTTTTTTTAGAAAACAAAAAAAACAAAGTGATCTATTTTAAAGTCATACAAAAAGTGACCATTCATAAACATTAAAAAAAGTGATCTATTCTATTTTAAAAAATTAAAAAAGAGGATCTATTTTTTTAGAAAATTAAACACAGAGTGATCTTTCTATATACCCACACAGTGATCCCATTTATAGATTATTTTTCACAGATTTTTTATTTTTTAGATCATTTAAAAAACCCGAATCTATTCCCTTTTTGAGCATTACACACGAGTGGGGGAATTTTTTAGTCCAAAATTTTTCACAAATGTTTTTTTCAAAAGAGACATTAAAAAAAGGTTTTTTATTCTATTGAGTCCCTTACACAAAAAGTGACTTTTTCTATAAAAAATTTCACCCAAAAAATGATCAATTCAAAAAACATTTCAACCAGAGGGTCCCATTTTTATAGAAGTCATTTAAAAAAACCAGAGTGGTCCATTCTATAGAGTCATTACACACAGATGAACTATTCTATAGAATTTTCACACAGAGGATCTATTCTAAGGAGCATTACACACAATGGAAAAATTTATAGAGAAATTACACACAAATGATCTATTTCCCAAAGATTTTAAAATTTTTAAAAAAGAGTGACTATTCAAAAAGTCATTCCCCACAAAAAATCTATTTTATGGGGAATTTAAAAAACCCAAGGATCTATTCTATATTTATTTTTAAAAAAAGGACTATTCTATAGAGTCCCTTACACACAAAAGGGGGAAATTTTTAAAGGTTTTTTTTCCACCAGGGATCAATTTTTTAAAACATTACACAAAAGTGATTTTTTTCTATAAATCATTACACACAAGGATCTAAATTTTTTAAAATCATTAAAACACAGAGGTATCTTTTAATTATTACACACAAATTTATCTAATTTTTAAAAAGACATTACAAAAAAGAGTGATCTATTCTAAGTTTTTTTTCACACAAAAAACTATCTAAAAAGAGCAAACACAAGAGTGATCTTTTTTAGACATTACACACAAGTGATCTAAATTTTTTTAGAACAATTTTTCACAAAAAGGGGCTATCTAAAAAGTCTTTTCACACAAATGATCAAAATTTTTTAAAAAACATTAAAAAAGGTGACTAAATTTTTTAGGCATTAAAAAACCCGAGTGAAAAATTTTTTTAAATCCATTACACACAAATGACCCATTCTATAAATCAAACCAGAGTGATCTATTCTAAAAGAGACTTACCAAAAAAGTGATCTATTCTATAGGGCATTACACACAGAGTGAACTATTTTATAATCCCCAAACACAGAGTGATCTATTCTAAAATCATTACACAAGTGATCTATTCCCATAGAGGCATTTTTCAATAACAAATTTTTAAAATCATTACACACAAATGAAAAAATTCTATAAGCTTACACACAGAAAAAATCTATTCAAAAAAGCATTACACAAAGTGACTAATTTTTTTAAAAATCTTTTTTCACAATGAAATATTTTTTAAAAAGTCATTCCCCACAGAAAAAACCCCCTTTATAGTCATTAAAAAAGAGTGATCTATTTTTTAAATTCCCTTACCCCCAAATGATCTATTCCCCTTTAAAAACCCCCCCCATAAAATGATCCCCCTTTTAAAAAAGAATTACACACAAAGTGATCTATTCTATAGGGGGCAATACACACAGAGTGATCTATTTTATAGGGCATTACAAACCGGGACCCCAAGGGGCCCTTTCCCCCCCCTGATCTAATCCGAAATATTAAACGGGACATTCCCCCCAAAAAGGGGGGCCCCACACCGGGGATCCCCCCCCTTTTTAGAAAAACATTTCACCCCCGGTGTCCCACCCCAAAAATATTTTTAAAAAATCCCCCCCCCCCAAAAAGAGGTTTTTCCCCCCCCCCAGGTTTACCCCTTCCCTTAAAAATTCCCCAAAAAACTTGGGGGGTTTTCTTTAAAAATCCCCCCCCCGGGGGAAAAATTTTTTCCCCTTTAAACATTACCCCCAAAAAATTTCATTCCAAGCTTCACCCAATGATTCCTTTTTTCCTTTTTGGCCCCCAAAAACCGGTGAAAAAAATTTATAAAAAGGGGTTTAAAACCCCCCAAAAAATTTTTATTCTTAGGGGTCAAAATTCCAAATTAAAGGGAAAAAATTTTAAAAAAATTCCCTTTTTTAAAAATGAATGTTATTTATAAAAAATTTTTAAACAGGTTTTTCTATTTCCCTTTTTTAAAAACATTTTAAAAAAAAGTGGGGGGTTTTTTAAAAAAAAATAACCACAGAGGTTTTTTTTTTTCAAAAGCCCCCAAACACCCCCGTTATTTAAAATTTTTTAAAACATTCCCCCCAAAAAAGGAAAACCCCTTTTGAGTCATTTTTTCCCCCCAAAAATCTTTCCCCTTGGCCCCCCCCCGGTGACTATTTTGAACCTTTCAAACAAGTTTTTATTCCTTTAAAATCAAAAAACCCGAATTAAATCTATAAAAAATTTTGGTTCCCAAAAAACCCCCGGTTCTATTCATAGAGAATTCCAATTTCTTTCCTTTTTAAGGTTTTTTTTCCCCAAAAAATTTGGGCCCATTTCCCCCCAAAAATTTACCCAAGGAAAAAATTTCCCCCCTTGTTATTTAACCAAAAAATGGAAAAAAAATTCTAAAGAAGTCATTAACCCAGGGGGGAACTAAAATTCCCCTGGGGTCCATTACACCCGAGTGACTTTTAAAAAAAGACTCAAAAATATGGTCTTTCTTTGGGGGGTTTCACATAAAACTAAAAAAAACAAAAAAAAAGTGAAAAAAATTCCCCCTTAAAAACCCAAAATTTTTCAAGAGTGATCTATTCTAAAAGAGTCCCTTACCACAGAGTGATCTATTTTTATAAATCATTAAAACAGAGTGGAAAAATTTTTTTTAGATCATTACCCACAGAGTGATCCTTTCCCATTTAAATCATTAACAAGTGGGTCTTTCTATAGGTTATTACACACAGGTTTTATTTCAAAGGCATTACACACAGTGACTATTCTATAGGGGTCCCTTACACACAGTGGGTCTATTCTATAAGTCATTACACACAGAGTGATTCCCCCTTTTATAGAGCATTACACACAGATTTATTTTAAAATTTTTAGTCATTACATCAAGTATCATTCTAAAGATCATTACACACAGATGATCTATTCTATAGAGCTTTAAAAAACAGATTTTTTTTATTCTAAAAGTTTTTTTTAAAAAACAGATTTTCTATTCTATAAACATTACACACAGAGTGATCTATTTGAGCAATTTTCAAAAAGATTGGGGGTATTCTATAGAGTCATTAAAAAACCCCCGTGATCCATTCTTAGATTCGGGGGAAATTAAAAACCCCAGAGTAAAATTTTAAAGTCCCTTACACACAATTTTTTTAAATTTTTTAGAGCATTACACACAGATATCTATTCTATATTTTTTTCACAGAGTGATCAAATTTTTTAGAGCATTACACACAATGATCTATTCTAAGAGAATTAACCACAGTTTATCTATTCCCCCAAAAAGACATTACACACAATGATCAATTTTTTAGAGCATTACCACAATTTTTTTTATTCTATTTTTAAACATTACACACCGAGTGAAAAAAATTTTATAGAGAAAATTTAAAAAAGAGTGAACTATTCTATAGAGAAATTACAAAAATAGTGATCTATTCCCATAGAAACATTACAAACCCCCAAATGATCTATTTCTATAATTAAAATTTTTCCCCAAGTGATCTATTCTATGTTAATTTTTAAAAAAGATGATCTATTCTTTTTGTCATTAACACAAAAAATCTATTCTATATGCAATTTTTCACCCCCGTTATCTAAATTTCCCCCAAAACCCTTTACACAAGAGTGATCCTATTCTAAATAGCATTACACACAGAAAAAATCTTTTTTAGATCATTACACAAAGGTGATCCCCTTTTTTTGAGACAACCCCCAAAATGGGAAAAAATTCTTTGAACTT
The DNA here is from genome assembly GCA_033576555.1 of Oophaga sylvatica. Taxonomy (NCBI): domain Eukaryota; kingdom Metazoa; phylum Chordata; class Amphibia; order Anura; family Dendrobatidae; genus Oophaga; species Oophaga sylvatica. The sequence goes on from JARQOD010010751.1 coordinate 21,210, forward strand.
ACACACAAGAGGGGGTTTTATAGAGAATTTTTCCCCCGATTTATCTATTCTATAAAAGTCCTTTTTTCCCCAAAAGTATCTATTCAAAAAAGCATTACACAAAAAAGTGATCTATTCAAGATCTTTTCACCCCCGAAATATCTATTTTTTTAAAATTTCCCCCCAAAAAAGAGTGATCTAATTCTAAGAGTCATTAAAAAAGAGTGGGGGTATTCTAAAGAGCATTACACACAGAGTGATCTATTTTTAAAAAAAACATTACCACAGGGGGGGGCTATTCTATAGAGTCAAAAAAACAAGAGGGGGAAATATTCTATAGAGTCAAAATTTTTAAAGGTATCTAAAATTTTTTAAAAAATTACACAGAGTGAACTATTCAAAAAATCATTACAACAAGTGACTATTCCCCCAGAGTCCCTTTTAAAAAAAGAGTGATCTATTCTAAAAAACAAAATTTTTCACAAGTGATCATTCTATAGAGTTTATTACACCGAGAGTGATTTTTTTTATAAGTCATTACACACAAATGATCTATTCCCCTAGAGCATTACAAAACATAGTATCTATTCTATATTTTTTTTCACAGAGTTATCTATTTTAAAAAATCATTACACAAGGATCTATTTCTATAAGCATTAACACAAATGTCATTCTATAGAGTCTTAAAAACAAGTGATCTATTCTATAAGTCATTTTTCACAGATGGGATCTTTCTATAAATCATTAAACACAGAGTGATCTAAATTTTTTTAGAAAAAAATTACACACAGTTGGGGGAAAATTTTATAAACATTACACCCAAGTGATCTATTTTTAAAATCATTAAAACAGATTTATCTAAAATTTTTTTGAGCATTACAAAAACCCCCCTGATCTTTCTATAGAGACCCTTACACACAATTTTTCCTATTCAAAAAATTTTTTTTTAAAAAAAGTGATCTATTCCATAATTCCCCCACCCACAGGTGATCAAATTTTTTAAAAAACTTAAACACAGAGTGATCTATTCTATAAATCCCTTTAAAACAAAGATCTTTCTAAAGAGCTTTACACACAAGTGATCTATTTTATAGAACCCCCACACACAGAGGGGGTATTCTATAGAGTCCCCCAAAAAAGTATCTATTCCCAAAGATTTTAAAATTTTTAAAAAAAGTGATTTTTTTCTTTAAAGTCTTTTTTTAAAAAGGGGTTTTTTTCTTTTAGTATTACACCAATTTATCTATTCTATAAGACCCCCACACACAGGGGGGGTCTAAACTAAAAGAGCCTTTTTTTAAAAAAGATTTTAAATTTTTTAGATCTTTTCACCCCGATGACTATTCTATAGAGGCATTACAACAGAGTGAACTATTCTTTAAAAAAATTTTTTCACAAGAGGGGGTTTTTTTTATAAAACATTACCCCAAAAAATCTATTCAAAAATTTAAAGGAAATTTTTAAATTACACAAATTATCTATTCTTAGGTCCTTAAAAACCCCCGATTATCTATTCTATAGAGTCATTACACAAAAGTGATCTATTCCCCCATAAATTACACCCCAGGGAAAAAATTCTATAAACCCCTTACACACAGAAGGGGGTATTCTATAAGTCATTTTTCACAGAGTGATCTATTTTAAAAAATTACACCCAGAGGGGGTATTTTTATAAAACATTACACAAGTGATCTATTCTATAATCCCCCAACAGAGGATCTATTTTTTAAAAAATCCCCCTTTTTTCCCCATGAACTATTCTATAAAGACATTACACACGAGTTTATTTTTTTCATAAATCATTACACGTATCTATTCTATAGAAATTACACACAAGGATTTTTTTCCCCCAAAAACATTAAACAGAAAGGGGTCAATTCCCAAAAAAGTAAAATTTTTCACAGAGTTATCTAAATTTTTAAAATCAAATTCACACCCAAAAAACTATTCTATAGAGAAAATTCCCAAAAAAGTGATCTATTCTATAGAGTCAATTTTTAAAAAAAGAGGATCTATTTTTTAGAGACAAAATTTTTTAAAAGAGGATCTATTCTATAATTTTTTTTCACACAAATGTCTATTCTATAGAGACATTACACACAAATGATCCAAAATTTTTTTTAAAACAAAATTTTTTAAAAGGTGATCCCCCTTTTATAGAGCAATTTTTCACAAGGAAACTAATTTTTTAAACATTACACACAGGGACTATTCTATAGAGGTCATTACAAAAAAAGGGGGTATTTTTAAAAATCATTTTTTCACAAGTATCTTTCTATAGAACATTACACACAGGGATCATTCTATAGAGTCATTACACACAGAATTTTCTATTCTAAGCATTACACACAAATGGGCTATTCTATAGACATTACACACAGTGCTTTCTATAAGCAAATTTTTTTCAAAGGGGGTCATTCCCATAGAACATTACACACAAGTGATCTATTTTTTTAGAGCATTTTTCACAAGTGATTTATTCTTAAGACATTACACACAAATTATCTATTCTATAGGGCATTACCAATGATCCCCCTTTTATAAAGACTTTTCACACAGAGTGATCTATTTTTTTAACATTACACACAGATGATCTATTCTATTGGCATTACACACAGAGGGAACTATTCTATAAATCCCCTTTTTCCCCCAAATGATTTTTTTCTATAGAACAATTTTTCCAGAAAAAGGGGGTATTCTATAAAAACCTTTACCACAGGAGTTTTTTTTTTTTAATCATTACACACCCCCGTGATCTAATTTTTAGAAAATTACACAAAGGATCTATTCCCCCAAAAAGACATTACACCCCCGAGGGAACTATTCTAAAGTCCATTACACCCCCAAAAAATCTATTCTTTGAGCATTACACACAGATATCTATTCTATAGGCCCCCACACACAGAGTGATCTATTCTATAAAATCATTAAACACAGGGAAAAAATTTTATTCTATAGTCTTACAACAGAGTGATCTATTCTATTGGCATTACAACAAATGATCTATTCTATAGAGCCCAAAATTTAAAACACCCAAGGTTTTGAAAAAATATTTTTATTAAAATTAATTTTTCAAAACCCGGAAAATTTAATCTTTTTCCTAAAAGGGCCAAAAATTTCACACAGGTATTTTTCTAAAAAGTCATTACACACAAATGATCCATTCTTTAGTCCCTTACACACAAGTATCTAAAACTTAAAAAGGTCATTTTTAAAAACAAAATGACTATTTTTTTAATTAAAAATCAAAATTTCAAAAACAAAGGAAATATTCTAAAAGAACCCTACACAAATTTAAATTTTTATTCTAAAGTCATTACACACAAGTGAATTTTTCCCCTTCCCAAAGATTTTTTTAACAAAACAGGGATCTAATTTTAAAAAGGGGTTCCCTTTTTCAAAAAACCCCAGAGTTTTTTTAAATTCCTTAAATTTTAAAAAAATCCCTTACACAAGGTTTGGGTTTTTTAAATTCCAAAAAAGAACATTTAACAAAAAGGGGTTTTTATCTTAAAATTTTAAAAAAACCCTTACACACAATTTTTTTTATTCTTAGGAGTTTTGTTAGAACGGGCCCGGGGGGCCGCCACAAAAATAACCCGGGGTAAAAACTTGTGATCCCCTGTTTCCACCCCAAAAAATTTAGAACCCCGGGCCGCGGGTTTTCCCCCCACAAAGGTAGCCCGGGGTTTCGGCTTGTGATCCCCCGGGGGCCAAAATGTGAGAAAAAACCACACACAAGACGGGGGGCCCCCCCCTTTTCCCCCCCCCGTAAACTGCAGGGGTTTTTAATTTTCCCCCTTCCACTTAAAATTTCAGTCTCTGGGCCCCCCCTTACCCTCCCGGGCAGTCAGGGGAATGCACCTGGGAAAATTGGTTTTCCCGACGGGTCACTTGGATGGGGTCTGGCTATTTTGGCCCCGCTGCTGGGGAATTAAGATTACTCCCCGCTTCACCAGGGAGTACCCTTTTAAAAACCCCCCCTTCCCACTCCAAGCCCTCCCCCAATAGTAACACTTTACACCCCTTTCCCCTTTAACTCCACCAGCTCGGGTTTGATTAATAAAAATTTAAACAAGAGGGGGTCCAAAAAACCCCAAAACAGTAGGTGTCCCTTTGCACGGGAAATTCCTTTTTTTAAAAGGGGAAACCCAAATAATAAATTTTTAGGGTTTTTTCCTTAAAAACAGGGAATGCTTTTAAAAAATTTTTAAAAAAAATGTAACAAACTGAGCAAAATCGTTTTTACAATCATTTTAAAAAAAAAAATGGGTTAAAAAAATGAAAGTAAATCCAATTTTTGTTAATCATTTTCATCAAGCCCAGGGTGGGGGAAGGGGCCCAAAAGTCCCTAGTTCCCTTGGGGATCTCTTTCTCCAAATCCCCCGCAAAAAGTCCTTTAAGGGAAATTCACTGAAGACCCTTTTTGCCCTTCAGCTTCTGACCTCACAAAAAGGGGGGTCCTCTTGGGAAACCAACCCTGGCTCAACTATGGTTTTACCTGGGGAAAATCAAAGGTTCATAACTTTTCCCCGTTAACCTACCCGAATAGGGGAAAACCTAAACCCCTGGTCTTCCCCAAAAAAAAGGTTCCAATGAGCCCACCTTGGGGGGGCTAGTTCATGGGCACCCAGAATTCCATTTTTTCCGGGGTTCCCGTTGGGGTTTTTCGGGGGACCAGTACCACGGGAACGATGCCCTCGGGGGCATGGGTTTAACACAGTAACTTTCGTGTTTCAAACGAATCTCCCACCGTTTTTAACCAAAAAGAAAGGGAAAACCCCAAAATGGCTCTATAAAGGGAAAAAAGCACCCTGTTTTTGGGCAATCAGGACCCCTCGGGGAAACGGGAAAACTTCCCGCACTGGGAGCTCACATTTCAAATTCCCATTTCCCGGTG
>JARQOD010010752.1:0-26087 GCA_033576555.1 Oophaga sylvatica
TTTTTGCAAAAATTTTTTTATTTCATTTTTGGATTATTTGTTTTTTTTGTGCCTGTTTTTCTGTTAAGGTATGTGTTAATATCATTTACATTTGCATACACATTAACTAACTTTTTCAGTTCAATCTAGTTTTTATGTAGTTCAAGTGCATTCCGTGCATATAAGGGTGTGCCGCCCTTTTTCTGAGTTGAGAAAATCCTCCTGTCTCCAAGCTTCAACTGGTGGGTTCATCCCTCTCCCTTGTTCACTTTAAGTACTTGACAAGTGGGAAAGGTTTTAAATTAAGTAGGACTTCCCGATTCCTTGACGGGGGGAGGGTTTTGTCTTATTTTGTCAAAATTTTTTACTAAATCCCTTTTTTATTACTACCTTCATGCATTTTTGCAAAAAATTTTTATTTCATTTTTGGATATTTGTTTTTTTTGCCTGTTTTTCTGTGTAATGGTCATGTTTAATATGCTTACATTTTGCATAACATTAACTTACTTTTTCAGTTCAGATCTATTTTCTATGTAACCAGATGTCAGCCTGAGGTAATGTTTCAGAGGTGCTGCAGAACATCAGCCTGACCCCTCCAGTTCTTAGGCCATTTCAAATCGCCTGGCCCCTTGTTCTCAGAGTGCCCTTAAAAGACATCACTTGATCCGCCGTGTCCTCCAGCCGCCCTTCAAAGATGCAGCCTGATGCAGTGTTTCAGGCCACTTGAGAGCCTTCAACCTGGCCCCATTGTGTTCTCGAGCCACAATTCAGAAATGCCAGCCTGATTCGCCATGTTCTCATTACCCGTCACTTCAGAACATGAGCTGGGCCCCCGCCATGTTCTTGGAGCTGCAACTCAGGACCGTCGTTGAGCCGCCGTGATCTCGGAAATCCACTTCGAGACGTGTCTGGCTGCCATACCAACTGTCACTTCGGACGTCCTCGAGTCACCTGTTCTCGGAGCCGCCACTTCAGCCTGAGCCGCCATGTTTTCAAGCTGCCTCTTCAGAGACGTCACCTGAGCACTCCTGTTTTGGAGCGCCACTCAGGAAGGCAGTCTGAGCGCGTTTCTGAGCTGACTTCAAACCTCATCAGCCAGTTCTCCTTCAGGATTCAATCTCAGCTGCCATATTCTTGGAATGCCATTCAGAGACGACATTGAGCCGCTGTGTTCTCAGGCTGTCACTTCAAGACGTCATCGCCATGTTCTCCTTCAAGATGTCATCTCAGCTGCCATATTTTTGGAAACTGCCTTTCAGTGACATAGTCTGAGCCCGCCTGTTTCAGCCGCCACTTCACCTAGCCCCATTCTTCGGAGCGCCACTTCGAAACGTCTGCCGAACCCTCCGTGCTTGGAGGCGCCACTTCAAGACTTCATCTGAGCCCCTTTTCTCGGAGCTGCCACTTTCATTTCATCCGTGCCCCCTGTTATCGAAGCCGCCACTTCGGAACGTCATCCTGACGCCGTGTTCTTGGAGCCGTACTTCAAGACTTCAGCCTGAGCTGTTTTCTCAGAGTCGTCACTCAGCCTGAGCCGCCGGTTTTGACCCCGCCACTTTGAGAGTGCCGAGCCCCCCCGTGTTCTTGGGGGGCGCCAATTCAGAAACTCACCTGACCGCCCGTTTCTTGAGCTGCCACTTCCAATTCGTCAGGGACTGACCTGCCATGTACAAACCCCAATTCGGAGACATCATCCTAGCCGCCATGTTCTCGGAGCCGTCCCTTCAGAGCCTTATCTTAGCCCTTGGTGTTCCGGACCCGCCCTTTGGGCTAGGAGCCACCGCGTGTTCTCTGACCTCACTTCAGGGGCTTTTAGTCTGAGCGCCTTGTTCTTGGAGCTTGTACTTCATTATACAGTTGAGATGTTCCGGTTCTCGGAGGCCCCAGAGACATCTGTCTGGCAACCAGTTCAGGAGCCGCCCTTCGAGGCTTCAGTTGAGCCATTTGTTCTCGGAGCTGCCCTTCATTAATGTCAGTTTAGATGCTGCCGTGTTCTCAGAGCCCAAGATGGGACGTTGCCTGACCGCCTGTTCTCGGCGCCACTTAAAGGCCTTCGTCTGAGCTGCCTTGTTCTTGGAGCTGTACTTCATTTAATATATTCTGAATGTTGCCGTGTTCTCGGAGCCACCATTCGAGACTTCTCTGGTGCCTTGTTCTTGGAGGCACTTTTAATTCAGTCTGAGATGTTGCCGTGTTCTCGGAGCCGCCACTTCGAGACACTGTTGGGAACCTGTTCTCGGAGCCGCCACTTCAGAGGCTTCATTGAGCCTCTTGTTCTCAGAGCTGCCCTTTTAATGTCAGTCTGAGATGCTCCGTGTTTCGAGCCTCAGTTAAGAGTTGCCTGAGCCGCCATGTTCCAAGCCGCCACTTAGAGCCTTCAGTCTGAGCCGCCGGTTCTTTGAGCCACCATTCGAGGCTTCAGTCGAGCCTTTGTTTCGGAGTGCCCACCATTTTAAGTCTCTGAGATTGCTGTTTCAGAGCCTCATATTGAGAGTCTGCCTGGCCGCCATGTTCTCGGAGCCCCATTAAGAGCCTTCGCGACCGCGAGTTCTTTGAGCCCACCACTTTAGAGACCCTTTAGTATGTTTCTCAGCGGTGCTGTGAAATCTACCGCGCAGGCCCGTTTCGGTGTCATCTCTCCCGCAGAAACCCCACCGTTGGGGCCTCCGCCTCTGCCTCCTGCTTCCTTGACTTGCCCTCCTTTCCATGGCAATTTGTGACCCTTTTCTCATGCTCATTGCTTTTCATTCTTTGGACTTGAATCTGGGCACATTGCTGGGATTTCCCTGACTGGTGTTTCTTAGCAACTTTTGCTGTGCATAATTATTGTCTTTCTCTCCTCATGGGTGATTCGGTTCACAGAACATTTTTGTCTATGTTACACAGCTGCTGGTTTATTTTTGGTTTTGTCCACATTTAACCCATAATATGGCGGTTTTCTTTGTGGACTTTTGTCAATTATATATTAGGATTATTGCTGATTAAGGTGGCTTATATACAGTTTGCCTTATTATTGATATTGTATAGCGGATTATGCGGTTGGCTTCTCACTGTTTTTAGTATGTTTTTATTGTTGTTTCCAATATATCTTTTTTATATTAATAGGGTGGTGTGCAACTTTTTGGTGGTCATCTTTTTTTTCTTCCCAGTCTTCCCACATTATTGACCACTGTTTGCACCCCCTGATATTGATTGTTTATTATTCGCAGGCGCCCTTTTTTTCATATTGCAATCTCTCCCTCAGTGGCGCCGGTGAATTTGTCCCACAGCGATGTCCGTGACATCTCTCCCTCAGCGGTTCCAAGGAAATCTCAGGCATCGGTGCCTCTTTTACAAGGTGTAGGGATTTGCTCTGGTAGGCAGTGGCGGGCCACAGTATATGAGGCAACACAGGCTTGAGTCCAAGTTCATGGTTTTAATGACACTTATACAGTAGGTAGAAGAAAGTAAGGAAAAAAACAACAAACGTGCTGCAACTTGGAGAACACTGGTCTCAGACTCAACCTTTGCCTGGTCAGCGGCGTCCGCCAGGTGCCATTCCAAGAGTTGCTTGAGGTCTTGTCGCAAACCTTTGCAGCACGTGTAGTCCAATAGAACAAGTTCAAGGCTAACTCCAGCTAGTTCTTCACACCTTGCACACTCACCATGTGCCAAACAACAATCTCCATTACATAGCACGCTCTGCAGACGTAGATGGAAGCAGAGGTGAAAGAAGAGGCCACCAAGCTGTTGGATAAGTCTCTGGATTGTGGTGTGGAGACAAGTCCAGAAGCAGAAAATTTCAATTCTTGAATACCGGAAGGTGCGGATAGAAAAAGGCCCTGTGCAAGAATAGTGTAGGGGCCCTTTGCGGTCCAAAAGCTCATTACATGGCCCCCATTTATGTGCCTGTGACATGAGCTGCTTGCCAGTTTGCAGGTGGAAGTGGCTTCTCTCGAGCCCTGTGCAGCAACACAATGGCAGAGTGGATATAACAAGTCTCAACACACCCTAAGAATAATTTCAGATGTCTTTTAACCTTAAGTCACTATTAACTGTACAAATCCTTTTGTGAACATTTAAATCCGGCTTCTGAGTTTGGCAGCTGGTAATGGAGTGGTCTGGTTGACAGAAGTCGATCACCTGATTGCCGATCAGGTGTTACTGATTGGGGAGATTATAAGTGAGCAGCCTGCCCATGGCTATTGCCGGTGATTGTTTCTTCCTGAGCCTTCTGGAAGTCAGCTTGAATCTTAGAATGGTAGAGTTGGAAGGGACCTCCTGGACCATCTGGTCCAAACCCCCTGCTCAAAGCAGGATTCTCTCAAATCATCCCAGACAGATGTCTGTCCAGCCTCTGTTTGAAGACTTCCATTGAAGGAGAACTTACCACCTCTTGTGGCAGCCTGTTCCACTCATTGATCACCTAACTGTCAAAAAGTTTTTTCTAATATCTAATCTGTGTCTCCTCCCATTCAGTTTCATCCATTGCTTTCTAGTCTTTCCTGTGCAAATGAGAATAAAGATGATCCTTCTACCATGTGACAGCCCTGAGATATTTGTAGACAGCTATTAAGTCTCCTCTCAGTCTTTTTTGCAAGCTAAACATTCCCAGATCGCAAACCGTTCCTCTAGGACATGGTTTGCAGACCGGTCACCATTTGGTGGCTTCCTTTTGAACTTGCTCCAGTTTGTTGATGTCTTTTTAAAATTTGGTGCCCAAAACTGGACACAGTATTCCAGATGAGGTTGACCAAAGAGGGTAGAGGGCAATAAAAGACCTCACGTGATCTAGACTGTATGCTTCTGTTGATACAGTGCCTACAAGTAGTATTCAACCCCCTGCAGATTTAGCTGGTTTGATAAGATGCAAATAAGTTTAGAGCCTTCAAATTGCAAACGAGAGTAGGATTTATTAACAGAAAGCATAAATCTTACAAAACAAAAAGTTTATGTTGCTCAGTTGAATTTTAATAAATTTTAAACATAAAAGTGTGGGTCAATTTATACAACCCTATGGTTTTATATTTCGTGGAATAACCCTGTTTGCATTACAGCTAATAATCGTCTTTTATAAGACCTGATCAGGCCGGCACAGGTCTGTGGAGTTATCTTGGCCCACTCCTCCATGCAGATCTTCTCCAAGTTATCTAGGTTCTTTTGGGTGTCTCATGTGGACTTTAATCTTGGCTCCTTCCACAAGTTTTCAATTGGGGTTAAGGTCAGGAGACTGACTAGGCCACTCCAACACCTTGACTTTTCCCTCTTGAACCAGGCCTTGGTTTTCTTGGCTGTGTGCTTTGGGTCGTTGTCTTGTTGGAAGATGAAATTCGACTCATTTAAGATCCTTGGTGGAGGAGCGGAGGTTCTTGGCCAAAATCTCCAGGTAGGCGTGCAATCCATCCTCCCATGGATGCGGACCAGATGGCCAAGCCCCTTGGTGAGAAACAGCCCCACAGCATGATGTGCCACACCATGCTTGACTGTAGGGATGGTATTTTGGGGTCGTATGCAGTGCCATCCAGTCTCCCAAACGTCACGTGTGTGGTTGGCCAAGATCTGATCTTGGTCTCATCAGACCATAGAACCTTGAACCAGTCTGTCTCAGAGTCCTCCAAGTGATCATGAGCAAACTGTAGACGAGCCTTGACATGACGCTTGAAAGTAAAGGTACTTACGGGCTCGTCTGGAACGGAGACCATTGCGGTGGAGTACGTTACTTATTGGTATTAACTGAAACCAATGTCCCACTGCCATGAGATCTTCCCGGAGCTCCTTCCTTGTTGTCCTTGGGTTAGCCTTGGGACTCTTCGGACAAGCCTGCCTCGGCACGGGAGGAAACTTTCAAAGCGTCCAGCCCCCCGTGGAAGGCTAACAGTAGTTCCATAAGCCTTCACCTTACGGATGATGCTCCCAACAGTGGAGACAGGTAGGCCCAATCCTTGGAAAGGGTTTTTGTACCCCTTGCCAGCCTTGTGACCCTCACGATCTTGTCTCTGATGGCTTGGAATGCTCTTTGTCTTTCCCATGTTGACCATTATGAGTGCGTTCACAAGTTTGGGGAGGGTCTTTAAATAGTCAGAAAAGGCTGGCAAAGAGATCATTAATCCACACATGTGAAGCTCATTATTTTGGTGCCTGAACTACTTCTTAAAACTTTTAGGGGGGACCAAACAGAATTTTGTGGTTTGAGGGGTTGAATAATAAATGACACTCTGAATTAAACTTTTAACGTTTTTAAAAAAAAAAAATTAAAAAATTTTTTTTGCTGCAGTGCATTTCCCACTTCCAGGCTGATCTACAGTACAAATGTCACAATGCAAGTTAATTTCCGCATGTGTCAACCAGCTAAATCTGCAGAGGGTTGAATATACTTTAGGCACTGTACATCTAGAATTGTATTTGCTTTTTTTGCTGCTGCATCACACTGTTGACTCATGTTCAGTCTGTGATCAATTAGTACAGTCATGGCCAAAAGTTTTGAGAATGACACAAATATTATATTTTCACATGATCTGCTGCCTCTGGTTTTTATGTGTGTTTGACAGATGGTTTTTTCACGACAGAAATATAATAATGCAAACATATGAGTAACAAAAGCTTATATTGACAGTTAGAATGAGTTAATGCAGCAAGTCAATATTTGCAGTGTTGACCTTCTTCTTCAGGACCTCTGCAATTCTCCCTGGCATGTTCTCAATCAACTTCTGGACCAAATCCTGACTGATAGCAGTCCATTCTTGCACAATCAATGCTTTCATTTTGTCAGAATTTTTAGGTTTTTGTTTGTCCACCCGTCTCTTGATGATTGACCACAAGTTCTCAATGGGATTAAGATCTGGGGATTTCCAGGCCATGGACACAAAATCTCTATTGTTTTGTTCCCTGAGCATTTAGTTATCACCTTTGCTTTATGGCAAGGTGCTCTATCATGCTGGAAAAGGCATTGTTGATCGCCAAAACTGCTCTTGGAGGGTTGGGAAAGTTGCTCTTGGAGGACATTCTGGGTACCATTCTTTATTCATGGCTGTGTTTTAGGCAAGACTGTGAGAGAGCCGATTCCCTTGGCTGAGAAGCAACCCAACATGAATGGTTTCAGGATGCTTAACAGTTGGCATGAGACAAGACTAGTGGTAGCGCTCACCTTGTCTTCTCCGAATGAGGCGTTTTCCTGATGTCCCAAACAATCGAAAAAGGGGATTCATCAGAGAAAATAACTTTACCCCAGTCCTCAGCAGTCCACTGCCTGTACCTTTTGCAGAATATCTGTGATGTAAGGAGTACAGTTCATATAGTGTCTTGTGTTGGGTGGATAAAACACAGGAGTCACAGGTTTGATATAGAAGGTCTTGTATTACTTCATACAAGTGGCAATAATAGTCACACAGTTTGCAGATACAAAAGCAGGAGACCAGCAGGCCAGGTAACTTAAGCTCAGCAATCACTCTCACAACAGGTTCAGGATCTCTTCTCTGTTACCTTAAGTCCATGCAAACGTGGATTTATCAAATAGCAAGGTTCCAAAGTCCACGAGTGTTCCAAAGTTCCACAATAGGAAATAACTGGAGTACAAGGTCCAAGGGTTCCAGGAGACAGGTCACAGGTTCACTGCGGCTTGATTCTGAAGCACTGATTGCTCAGCTGTGGCTGCTTAAGAAGCAAGAGGAGAGAATCAGGGCGGGAACATGCAAGCTGGAAACTCCATATTGACTGAGGGCAATTAGCTGCAGCAAGACAGAAAGTAAAATGGCTGCGGAAAAACTGAGTTTCAGGAAAATGTACACAGAACCTTACATTACTCCCCTTAGGGACAACCTCCCGGGTGACCTCAGACAGGCTTGTGTGGGTACTCTGATGAAATGACGGAGCAAGCGAGGGGTATTAACGTTATTGACTGGTTCCCATGAATTGTCTCCACTGGGTAGCCCTGCCATTTAATCAAATATTGTAACTGATTTCTATAAAAACCTGGAATCTGAATCCTTTCCACCACAAATTCTTCCTGACCATGACTAGCACTGGGTCAGGGCAAGGAGAAGAACGTCCAGGAAACGTATTGGGTGTCGCAGCCTTTAGTAGAGATCATGAAAGACAGGGTGGATTCTCATAGTTCTGGGCAGTTGAAAACGACAAGCGACAGCACTTTTAATTTTACTGATTTTAAAAAGGTCCATTTTATTTATTTTCCCAACTTAGATGATGGAATTTTAACTTAAGATTTTGGTTGACAGCCAGACCAGGTCTCCTACCTTGAAGCTGGTGCAGGTTTCGAAATTTATCTGCGGCTTCTTTGTACCTTTCCTGAGCCAATTCCAGATTTCCCTTTAGAAGATCCATATTCTTTTGTAAAGACGTAATTCTTTCAGCATGCTGGCAAAGGCGTTTCTATTTGGGGAACGAGGAAGAATATTAGGATGATAACCTAAATTGGAGTAAAAAGGAGACTGCTTAGTGGGGGGCGCTCTGAGAGTTGTTATAAGAGAACTCAGCCAGTGGAGTAGATCCACCCAATCATCCTGTAGGTGGCAGATAAAGCAGCGAAGATACTGCTTCAGGGTTGATTGGTTCGTTCCGTCTGTCCATTAGTTGAGGATGAAAAGCAGAAGAAGGTTCACTTTAATTGTTCCAATGCTGCACAGAAATTTTGCCAAAACCTTGAAGTGAATTGAACCCCCTCGATCCGAAATAACCTCATCTGGTATCCATGTAAACGAAACACATTTTTAATCATCAAAATCTGATGTCTGTCTTGCAGTGGGTAAGCCGACACAAGGAATAAAATGAGCTGCTTTTGTTAAACGATCAACCACCTAGAATGGTGTTCTTCCCTTGAGAGGTTGGTAACTCCACAATGAAATCCTTGAGATGGGGTCCCCACGGGCGGGACGGGGTGGGAAAAAGGTTGTAAAAGACCAGTTGGTGAGGAGCGAGGTGTTTTGCATCTTGCACAGACTTCACATGAAGTGACATAGTTCAAAACAACTTTCCTGCAAGGGGCCACCAAAAGAAACGAGAAAGAAATTCCTGGTGTCTTTAGAATTCCTCTATGCCCAGCTATCTTGGAATCGTGAATGAGTTGCAATACTCTTAATCTGACTGTTTCAGGAATATACAGACGTTGTCCTGAATCCATACACCATTCTTAAAGAAAAAGACTTACGTCCCTTGGGGGTTGTGCCAAAAAGGAATCCGCATGGTATGCTTCCTTGATGTCCTTAAGTAGGTCTTGATTATGAATCACTCCCAGGAATCTAGAGTCAGGAAGATAGTCTTAGGAGGGTAAGTGGACGTGTTCTTTCTGAATAAATCCTAGAGAGTGCATCAGCCCTTTCCATTGCGCGATCCTGGTCTATAAGAAATGATAAAATTTAATTGGTTTAAGAAAGATTCCAGCGAGCTGGCGAGGAGTCAGGCACTTAGCCGACCTATAAATTCAAGGTTACGATGGTCTGTCAGGACGACTATTTGCTGTGCAGCTCCCTGAAAAAGGGGTGTCTCCATTCTTTGAAGGCGGCAATAATGGCCACAACTCTCTTGTTGCCCACATCGTAGTTCCTCTCAGCCGAAGACATGCTGGGAAAAGAAGGCACAGGATGCAAGACATTCTTCTCACCTGTTCTCTGAAGAGAGTATAGCTCCAACGGCACAGTCTGAAGCATCCACCTCTATTATGAAGGCAAGTTCTGGTTGGGATGTACTAAGATAGGTGCAGTGGTAAATTTATCTTTTAGACGGGAAAATGCTTCCTGGGCTGTGGGGAGTCCAGGAGAACCTAGACTCTTTCGGGTAAATTGGGGATAGGTGACATACCTCAGAGAAAATTCCTAATGAAACGTTATAGAAAGTTGGCAAACCCGATGAAGCGCTGCACCTCCTTCACATTTCTAGGACTTGGCCAATCCTTGATGGCTTGGGTCTTGCTTCCATCCATACTAATTCTTGTATAGACAGTACATACCCCAGAAATTGAATTCGGTCCTATGGAATTCACACTTTTCAAGTTTGATGTAAAGATGATTTTGTCTTAGACGTTCCAAGACCTTCTCACATGTTCATGATGTTCCTCTGTGGGTTAGAAAAAATTAGAATATCATCCAAATAAATCACCACGATGTATCTAGAGATCCCTGAAGATGTCATTCACCAAGTGTTGGAAGTGGCTGGGGCGGGTACTCAGACCAAAAAAGCATGACTAGATATTCAAAGTGTCCATAGCGTGACCTGAATGCAGTCTTCCATTCATCCCCAGGTCTAATACGGACTAAGTTATAGGCCCCACAGAGATCTAGTTTAGAGAAAATTTTGGCATGTCGCACTCTCTCCAATAACTCAGGGATTAAAGGCAATGGATAACGGTTTCTAATAGTAACCTTATTGAGTTCCTATAGTCTACGCAGGGTCTCAGAGATCCATCTTTCTTCTTTACAAAGAAGATGGGTGCACCTGCAGGAGATGAAGAGGGGCGATATGAAGCCCTTGGCTAGAATTCTCGTCTATGTAATCCTTTAAAGCCTTTAGCTGGGCCCCGCCAGGGGGTAGATCTTACCCAAAAGGTATCTCTGCTCCAGCAATAATTCAATTGGACAAATCATATGGACGGTGAGGGGGAAGCTGGTCAGGTTCTTCTTGTCACATAAATCCACATAGTCCTGATATACAGCTGGTAGTTCAGGGACTGACATGGCTCCTTTAGGAACAGAGCAAGCTGAAACTTTTTGGACTCAATCTGTTTCTCTGGAAAGTGTAATTCCTTGGTCTCCCAGTTAATGGTAGGATTTGAGCTGCAGCCATGGTAGCCTAGAATAATGGGAAAGTGGGGAGAAGAGATAAGCATAAAGGACAGTTTCTCTTGATGATCTTTACCCATAAGAACCCTCAAAGGCTCTGTTTCCTGATCCATGGTCCAGAGGTCAGCAGGGAGCCCATCACAGTTTCCATCTGACTGGAGTAGCCTTCTTCACTGAACGTATCCCCTGTTTCAGAGCAAAGGAGAATCCATAAATTTCCACTTGCCCCTGAGTCGATCATAGCAGAGCTAGACACCCAAACTGAGTTCAACCCAGAGTTTGATGGAAAAAAAAGCAATGAGAATTGTTTTTCTTACAAACTCAGCTGGGACACCGCTGAGGAGACTTGAAAAATTGCAGCGTTTACACAGTCAACGTCCTCAGAAGTAACGGAGTTTAAGTCCGAGAAATCAAGATCTGTTGCTGCAGATCTCTCTGGAGCCTGAGGCTCGGACCTGATAGATCCCCTCTCGCAACACTCACAGTGAATGAGTGCTGCAGTTGTCTTACGGAAGGCTGGGCAGTTTTATAATGAAAGTGCCTGACTTACCACAATAGAAACATAGATTCTCCTTAAAACGATGTTCTTGCGTGCATCACTAACCTGTCGCTGTAAAGAGTCTACCTGCATGGTTCAGGTTCAGGTTCCCGTGTGATCCTACTCAAAGGTTCCTTAGTGGAGGAAGGTAGAAAAAGTTAGTGCGATTGCTTTCGAACCATTCTCTCTTGCCGCGTTCAGTCAGAGAGTATCAATAGGATGCAGTAGTTAATAAAGTCACCTAAACGCAGTGGGAGGGTCGGCACGAGCAAGTTCATCCTTAATCAGTGGAGATAACCCCTTTCGAAAAATAGATTTTTTTGGCGGAACTGTCCAGGTGGTATCAAGGGCCCATCTCCTGAAATCCAAGGCATATTCAGCTACCGAGTGCTTACCTTGGCGCAAAGCTAACATGGCCTGCTTCAGCTGTTGCACCTCGATTGGGGTCATCAAACACCTGCCCATGGCTGAAATAAAAATCATCAAGGTGATTCAAACATCATCATCAGTCTCAATCAGAGGGTTTGCCACATTAAAGCCTTGTTGGTAAGCAACATAATTATAGTAAGCACCTTAGATCGTTCAGTGGGAAATTGTGAAGCATGTGCAGAAAAAAAAAGATTGCATTGATTAAAAATCCCCTGATTTCTCACGTTCACCGCCAAAACGAAAAGGGGGCAACTTGGGAATCCCAGAACTCGGGGCTACGGCAGGAGCCTGGACTCGCCCCTCTAGAACCTCAATCCGGCTCGCAAATCCTGGGTAGTCGTCCACCACTTGCAAATTGTGATTATTGAGGTCCTGTAGATTTGTAAAACGGGTCTTTATATTCTGCAAATCGGCAAGGATATTATCAGTCACTCCGCAAAGTTCCTTTATGCGGGCCTCCATTTCCAGATCTTTTTAAGACAGGATACTGGAAGGAGAGGAGAAGAAAAAACAAAAAACAATAGTGTTTACCTGTGGTAACACTGAGAGAGAAAAAAAAATTAAGGGAACTGCTCACTGGATGGTTGTGAGAAGTCACAACCACTATCATCACAGAAAGTACAATTCGGACATCTGATATCCACAGTTACAGCAGACACAGCCTTTCCAGACCCAGCAGCACTAACGTTTGGCTTCAGAATCTTGTGATGTAAGGAGTACAGTTTCATATAGTGTCTTGTGCTTGGGTGCGATGAAAAACACAGGAGTCACAGGTTTGGATATAGAAGGTCTTGTATTACTTCATAAAGTGGCAATAATAGTCACACGTTTGCAGATACAAAAGCAGGAGACACAGTAGGCCGAGTAACTTAAGCTCAGCATCACTCTCACAACAGGTTCAGGATCTCTTCTCTGTTACCATAAGTCCATGCAACGTGGATTTATCAAATAGCAAGGTTCCAAAGTCCACGAGTGTTCCAAGTTCCACATAGGAAATAACTGGAGTAAAAGGGTCCAAGGCTTCCAGGAGACAGGTCACAGGTTCACTGCAGGCTTGATTCTGAAGCACTGATTGCTCAGCTGTGGCTGCTTAAGAAGCAAGAGGAGGAATCAGGGCGGGAACATGCAAGCGGAAACTCCATATTGACTGAGGGCAAGATAGCTGCAGCAAGACAGAAAGTAAAATGGCTGACGGAAAAACTGAGTTTCAGGAAATGTACACAGAACCTTACAATATCATCTGTCCATGATGTTTTTTCTGGAGAGAAGTGGCTTCTTTGCTGCCCTCCTTGAGACCAGGCCTTGCTCCAGAGTCTCCGCCTCACAGTGCATGCAGATGCACTCACACCTGCCTGCTGCCATTCCTGGCAAGTCTGCACTGCTGGTAGCCCGATCCGCAGCTGAAACACTTTTAAGAGACAGTCCTGGCGCTTACTGGTCTTTCTTGGGAAACCTGAAGCCTTTTTGGCATCAATGGAACCTCTCCTTGAAGTTCTTGATGATGCGATAGATTGTTGACTGAGGTGCAATCTTTCTAGCTGCGATACTCTTCCCTGTTAGGCATTTTTGTGCATTGCAATGATGACTGCACGTGTTTCTTTAGAGATAACCATGGTTAACAGAAGAGAAACAATGATGCCAAGCACCAGCCTCTTTTTAAAGTGTCCAGTGGTGTCATTCTTACTTAATCATGACAGATTGATCTCCAGCCATGTCCTCATCAACACCCACACCTGTGTTAATGGAGCAATAACTGAAAAGAGGTTAGCTGGTCCTTTTAAAGGCAGGGCTGCAATGATGTTGAAATGTGTTTTGGGGGATAAAGTTCATTTTCTAGCCAAATATTGACTTTGCAAGTAATTGCTGTTAAGCTGATCACTCTTTATAACATTTCTGGAGTATATGCAAATTGCCATTAGAAAAAGTGAAGCAGTAGACTTTGTAAAAATTATATTTGTGTCATTCTCAAAACTTTTGGCCATGACTGTATATCCAAGTCTTTTTCACATGTGCTGTTACTTAGCCCTATTCCTCCCATTTTGTATGTGCTTTTTTCATTTTTATTGCCCAGATGTAGTACTTTGCATTTTTCCCTGTTAAAAACCATTCTGTTAGTTGCTGCCCACTGCTCCAGTTTTATTTATATCTTTTTGAATCCTCTCTCTCTCTTTAGTATTAGTTATCCCCAGCTTTGTGTCATCAGCAAATTTGATCAGTTTACCCTCAATTCCTTCATCTAAATCATTGATAAAGATGTTGCTCCCTGCTGTGTCCTGCATCTTTCAAATAATTATTTGGCTGTTTAAATCTGTGGCATTTGTTTTCCTTTTGCTTTTCTCAGTTTTCGCCTTGCTGGAGTTCACCGGGTCCCCGACGGGGACCCGTGCTGGACTCTGTTTTCACCTGCAGCAGCTTGTCAGTCTTTTCTGGGTTTCTAGTTCCCTGTTATTTTAGTATCTCTTTGTTTTGCTGCCAGTTCACACCAGAGTTCTGATTTAGCGGGGGAGAAGTCGTGTGGCCTCAGTATTTTTGCATATCAGATGTGTTGGAATTTTTCTTAGGGTTTTTGCTGGATTGCAGAAAGTTTTCTCTTTCCTATCCTGTTCTATTTAGACAGTTTGGCCCCCATCTTTTGCTCACTGTAATGTATGTGGTACAGTTCATATAGCGTCTTGTGCTTGGGTGCGATGAAAATACTTGAGACACAGGTTGATAAAGAAAGTCTTGTATTGCTTCATACAAATTGGCAAAAATAAACACACAGGTTGCAAACACCAGAAGCAGGAGACACAGCAGGCCAGAGTAATCTAAGCTCAGCAATAACTCTCCACAACAGATTCAGATCTTCTTCTCTGTTACCGCAAGTCCATGCAAACGTGAGGCTCTCAAGAGCAGAGTTCAGAGTCCACAAGTGCTTCAGAGTTCCTCAGTAGGAATAGCTGGAGTACAAGGTCCAAGGCTTCAGGAGTCAGAACACAGGTTCACTGCAGGCTAGATTCTGAAGCACTGATTGCTCAGCTGTGGCTGTTTAAGAAGCAAACGGAGAGAATCAGGGCGGGAACATGCAAGCTGGAAAACTCCATTTTGACTGAGGGCAAGATAGCTGCAGCAAAACAGAAAGCAAAATGGCCGACGAACAAACTGAGTTTCAGAAACAGATACACAGAACCTTACATTACTCCCCCCTTAGGGACAACCTCGGATGACCTCAGACCAGGCTTGTGTGGGTACCTCTGATGAAACTGACGGAGCAAGCGAGGAGCATTAACGTTATTGACTGGCTCCCATGAGTTGTCCTCCACTGGGTAGCCCTGCCATTTAATCAGATATTGTAACTGATTTCTATACAACCTGGAATCTAAATCCTTTCCACCAAAAATTCCTCCTGACCATCGACTAGCACTGGGTCAGGGCAAGGAGAAGAACGTCCAGGAAACGTATTGGGTGTCGCAGCCTTTAGTAGGGATACATGAAAGACAGGGTGGATTCTCATAGTTCTGGGCAATTGAAGACGACAAGCAACGGCACTTATAATTTTACTGATTTATTGGGTCCAATGTACTTATGTCCCAACTTAGACGATGGGAATCCTTAACTTAAGATTTCTGGTTGACAGCCAGACCAGGTCTCCTACCTTAAAAGCTGGTGCAGGTTTACGAAATTTATCTGCTGCCTTCTTGTACCTTTCCTGAGCCGATTCCAGATTCTCCTTTAGAAGATCCATATTCTTCTGTAAAGTCGTGACTCTTTCAGCCACTGCTGGCAAAGGCGTCTCTATGGGAAATCGTGGTAGAATGTTAGGATGATAAACCTAGATTTAGAGTAAAAAGGAGACTGTTTAGTGGAGGCAACTCTGAGAGTTGTTGTAAGAGAACTCAGCCAATGGAAGTAGATCCACCCAATCATCCTGTAGGTGGCAGATAAAGCAGCGGAGATACTGCTCCAGGGTTTGATTGGTTCGTTCGGTTTGTCATTAGTCTGGGGATGAAAAGCAGAAGAAAGGTTTACTTTAACCCCTTCACCCCAAGGGTGGTTTGCACGTTAATGACCGGGACAATTTTTACAATTCTGACCACTGTCTCTTTATGAGGTTATAACTCCGGAACGCTTCAACGGATCTTCGCGATTCTGAGATTGTTTTCTCGTGACATATTGTACTTCATGTTAGTGGTAAAATTTCTTCCATATAACTTGCGTTTATTTTTGAAAAAAAAACGCAAATATGGCGAAAATTTTGAAAATTTAGCAATTTTCAAACTTTGAATTTTTATTCCCTTAAAACAGAGAAATATGTCACACAAAATAGTTAAGAAATAACATTTCCCACATGTCTACTTTACATCAGCACAATTTTGGAATCAAAATTTTTTTTTGTTAGGAAGTTATAAGGTTAAAGTTGACCAGCGATTTCTCATTTTTACAACAAAATTTACAAAGCCATTTTTTTTAGGGACCACCTCTCATTTGAAGTCACTTTGAGGGGTCTACATGACAGAAAATACCCAAAGTGACACCATTCTAAAAACTGCACCCCTCAAGGTACTCAAAACCACATTCAAGAAGTTTATTAACCCTTCAGGTGCTTCACAGGAACTAAAGCAACGTGGAAGGAAAAAATGAATATTTAACTTTTTAGCCACAAAAATGATCTTTTACAAACTTTTTTTTTTATTTTCACAAGGGTAAAAGGAGAAAATGGACAGATAAGGTTGTTATGCAATTTCTCCTGAGTACGCAATACCCCATATGTGGGGGAAAAACCACTGTTTGGGCACACGGCAGAGCTCGTAAGGGAAGGAGCGCCGTTTGACTTTTTCAAACTAAAATTGGCTGGAGTTGAGATTGGACGCCATGTCGCGCTTGGAGAACCTCTGATGCGCCCTAAACAGTGGAAACCCCCCACAAGTGACACCATTTTGGAAACTAGACCCCCTAAGGTACTTATCTAGATCTGTTGTGAGCACTTTGAACCCCCAAGTGTTTCACAAAAGTTTATAATGCCTGGGTGTGAAAAAAAAAAAAAAAAATTTCCACAAAAATGATTTTTTAGTCCTACATTTTTGAATTTTCCCAAGGAAATTGGACCCCAAAGTTGTTGTCCAATTTGTCCTGAGTACGCTGATACCCATATGTGGGGGTGGAAAACTGTTTGGGCGCACGGCAGGGCTTGGAAAGGAAGTAGTAACGTTTTGGAATGCAGACGTTGATGGGGGTCATGTTCCGTTTGCAGTGCCCCAGATGAGCCTAAACAGTGGAAATCCCCACAAGTGACCCCATTTTGGAAACTAGACCCCCTAAGGAACTTATCTAGATCTTTGGTGAGCACTTGAACCCCCAAGTGCTTCACACAAGTTTATAATGCCCGGGCATGAAAATAAAAAATCCTATTTTTTTCCCACAAAAATTATCTTTTAGTCACTAATTTTTTATTTTACCAAGGGTATCAGGAGAAATTGGACCACATAAGTTGTTGTCCAATTTGTCCTGAGTACGCTGATGCCCCATATGTGGGGGGGAACCACTGTTTGGGCGCACGGCAGAGCTCGGAAGGGAAGGAGCACCATTTGACTTTTTCCAACCAAAATTGGCTGGAATTGAGATTGGATGCCATGTTGCATTTGGAGAGCCCCTGATGTGCCTAAACAGTGGAAACCCCCACAAATGACCCCATTTGGGAAACTAGACCCCCTAAGGAACTTATCTAGATCTTTGGTGAGCAATTTGAACCCTCAAGTGCTTCACACAAGTTTATAACGTAGAGCCGTAAAATTTAAAATCATATTTTTTTCCACAAAAATGATCTTTTCACCCGAATTTTTATTTTTCCAAGGGTAACAAGACTCCAAAAGTTATTGTGCAATTTGTCCTGAGTACACTGATACCCCATATGTGGGGGTATACCACTGTTTGGGTGCATGGCAGAGTTTGGAAGGGAAGGAGCGCCGTCTCACTTTTTCAACGCAGAATTGGCTGGACGCCATGTCGTGTTTGGAGAGCTCCTGATCTGCCTAAACAGTGGAAACCCCCCACAAATGACACCATTTTGGAAACTAGACCCCTCAAGGAACTTATCTAGATGTGTGGTGAGAACTTTGAACCCCCAGGTGTTTCACTAAAGTTTATAACGTACAGCCTTAAAATAAAAAATCCTTTTTTTTTTTTTACAAAAATGATTTTCTCGCCCCCAATATTTTATTTTCACAAGGGTAACAGAAGAAATTGGAACCCAAAAGTTGTTGTCCAATTTGTCCTGAGTACGCTGATACCCAATATGTAGGAGAAAACTACTGTATGGGTGCACGTCAGGGCTCGGAAGGGAAGTAGTGACGTTTTGGATTGCAGACTTTGATGGAATGGTCTGGGGGCGTCATGTCGCATTTGGAGAGCCCCTGATACGCCTAAACAGTGGAAACCCCCCACAAGTGACCCCATTTTGGAAAATAGACCCCACAAGGAACTTATCTAGATGTGTGGTGAGCACTTTGAACCCCGAAGTGCTTCACAGAAGTTTATAACGCACAGCCGTAAAAATAAAAAATCCTTTTTTTTTTTACAAAAATGATTTTTCGCCCCCAATATTTATTTTTCACAAGGGTAACAGGAGAAATTGGACCCCAAAAGTTGTTGTCCAATTTGTCCTGAGTACGCTGATACCCAATATGTGGGAGAAAACTACTGTATGGGCGCATGTCAGGGCTCGGAAAGGGAAGTAGTGACGTTTTGGATTGCAGACTTTGATGGAATGGTCTGGGGGCGTCATGTCGCATTTGGAGAGCCCCTGATGCGCCTAAACAGTGGAAACCCCCCACAAGTGACCCCATTTTGGAAAATAGACCCCACTAGGAACTTACCTAGATGTGTGGTGAGCACTTTGAACCCCGAAGTGCTTCACAGAAGTTTATAACGCACAGCCGTAAAAATAAAAAATCCTTTTTTTTTTACAAAAATGATTTTTTCGCCCCCAATATTTTATTTTCACAAGGGTAACAGGAGAAATTGGACCCCAAAAGTTGTTGTCCAATTTGTCCTGAGTACGCTGATACCCAATATGTGGGAGAAAACTACTGTATGGGGCGCATGTCAGGGCTCGGAAAGGGAAGTAGTGACGTTTTGGATTGCAGACTTTGATGGAATGGTCTGGGGGCGTCATGTCGCATTTGGAGAGCCCCTGATGCGCCTAAACAGTGGAAATCCCCAACAAGTGACCCCATTTTGGAAAATAGACCCCACAAGGAACTTATTTAGATGTGTGGTGAGCGCTATGAAGCCCCAAGTGCTTCACAGAAGTTTATAATGTACAGCCGTAAAAACAAAAAAATCTTATTTTTTTTACAAAAATAATATTTTCGCCCCCAGTTTTTTATTTTCCCAAGGGTAACAGAAGAAATAGGACAAATTTCACAATAACTCTTGGGGTCCAGAGTACGCTGATACCCCATATGTGGGATAAACTACTGTTTGGACGCATGGCAGAGCTCAGAAGTGAAGGAACACCGTTTGACTTTTTCAAAGCAGAATTGGCTGGAATGGAGATCAGACGCCATGTCACATTTGGAGAGCCCCTGATGTGCCTAAACAGCGGAAACCCCCAATTCTAACTCCAACCCTAACCCCAACACACCCCTAACCCTAGTCCCAACCCTAATCCCAACCCTAACCCTAATCCAAACTCTAACCCTAATCCTAACTTTAGCGCCAACCCTAACCCTAACTTTAGCCGAAACCCTAACCCTAACCCTAATGGGAAAATGGAAATAAATACATTTTTTTCATTTTATTTTTTTTCCCTAACTAAGGGGGTGATAAAGGGGGGTTTGATTTACTATTTATAGCGGTTTTTATGATTGGCAGCTGTCACGCTAAAAGACGCTTTTTATTGCAAAAAGTAGTTTTTTGCATCGCCACATTTTGAGAGCTATAATTTTTGCATATTTTGGCCCACAGAGTCATGTGAGGTCTTAATTTTTGCGGGACGAGGTGACGCTTTTATTGGTACCATTTTTGAGCACGTGACATTTTTTGATCGCTTTTTATTTCGATTTTTGGGAGGTTAGAATGAACAAAAATCAGCAATTCATGAATTTCTTTTGGTGAGGCGTTTTTATTGTTCCGCGTGTGGTAAAATTGATAAAGCAGTTTTATTCTTCGGGTCAGTACGATTATGGCGATACCTCATTTATATCATTTTTTTATGTTTTCGCGCTTTTATAGAATAAAAACAATTTTATATAAAAAATAATTATTTTTGCATCGCTTTATTCTGCGAGCTATAACTTTTTTATTTTTTCGCTCATGATGCTGTGTGACGGCTCGTTTTTTGCGGACAAGATGACGTTTTCAGCGGTACCATGTTTATTTATATCCGTCTTTTTGATCGCGTGTTATTCCACTTTTTGTTCAGCGGTATGATGATAAAGCACTGATTTTTTGCTTCGTTTTTATTTTTTATTTTTTAAGGGGTTCACAAAAGGGGTTAACTAGTGGGACATTTTTATAGGGGGGTCGTTACGGACGCGGCGATACCAAATATGTGTACTTTTATTGTTTTATTTTTTTTATTTACAATAAGTAATGAATTTATTGGGGAATATTTTTTTTTTTTTTTGGATTTTTTTTTACACATGTTTATTTTTACTTTTTTTACTTTTTTACTTTGTCCCAGGGTGGGACATCACTGTATTTCATCAGATCGCTGGTGTGACAGTGTGCACAGCACTCTGTCACACCAGCGATCGCTCAGGCAGTGCAGCAGGCTTCTCAGTGCCTGCTCTCGGCAGGCACTGAGGAAGCCGCCTCCCTCCAGGACCCCAGCGCCATCTTGGATCCGGGTCCTGGGAGGGAGGAAGCCCTCAGAGCAGCGCGATCACATCGCGCTGGTCTGAGGGTCTCAGGGGGGCGCGCAGGGAGCCCCCACACTGCGCGATCCTCCCCTGTGCCCCCAGTACACCGCGATCATGTTTGATCGCGGTGTGCAAGGGGTTAATGTGCCGGGAGCGGTCCGTGACCGCTCCTGACACACAGTCACGGGTGTCAGCTGTGATAATCAGCTGACACCCGGCGGCGATTAGCTGCGCTCCCTCGGGGAGCGCAGCTAATCGCCTATGACGTACTATCCCGTCCATGGTCAGAATGGCACGGGTTTTATGGACGGGATAGTACGTCTAATGTCAGAGAGGGGTTAATGTCCAATGCTGCACAGAAATTTTGCCAAAACCTAGAAGTGAATTGCACCCCTCGATCCGAAATAACCTCATCCGGTACTCCATGTAAGCGAAACACATCTTTAATCATCAAATCTGATGTCTGTTTTGCAGTGGGTAAGCCGACACAAGGGATAAAATGAGCTGCCTTTGTTAGACGGTCAACCACCACTAGAATGGTGTTCTTCCCCTGAGAGGTTGGTAACTCCACAATGAAGTCCATAGAAATGGATCCCCACGGGCGGGACGGGGTGGGAAGAGGCTGTAACAGACCAGTTGGTGAGGAGCGAGGTGTTTTGCATCTTGCACAAACCTCACACGAAGTGACATAGTCCAAAACATCCTTCCTACAAGTGGGCCACCAAAAGAAACGAGAAAGAAATTCCTGTGTCTTTAGAATTCCTCTATGCCCGGCTATTTTGGAATCGTGAATGAGTTGCAATACTCTCAATCTGACTGTTTCAGGTATATACAGACGTTGTCCCAGAATCCACACACCATTCTTAAAGACAAGACTTACGTCCCTTGGGGGTTGAGCCAAAAAAGAATCCGCATGGTATGCTTCCTTGATGTCTTTAATTAGGTCTTGATGATGAATCACTCCTAGGAATCTAGAGTCAGGAAGAATAGTCTTAGGAGGAGTAATTGGACGTGTCTCTGCTGAGTAAATCCTAGAGAGTGCATCAGCCTTTCCATTGC
This sequence comes from Oophaga sylvatica, assembly GCA_033576555.1. Taxonomy (NCBI): domain Eukaryota; kingdom Metazoa; phylum Chordata; class Amphibia; order Anura; family Dendrobatidae; genus Oophaga; species Oophaga sylvatica. Next base: position 21,612 of record JARQOD010010752.1, read on the forward strand.
GCGATCCTGGTCTATAAGAAATAATAAAATTAAATTGGTTTAAGAAAAGATTCCAGCGAGCCTGGCGAGGAGTCAGGCACTTAGCCGACCTGATAAACTCAAGATTACGATGGTCTGTCAGAACAACTATTTGCTGTGCAGCTCCTTGAAGAAGGTGTCTCCATTCTTTGAAGGCGGCAATAATGGCCAACAACTCTCTATTGCCCACATCGTAGTTCTTCTCAGCCGAAGACAACTGCTGGGAAAAGAAGGCACAGGGATGCAAGACATTCTTCTCACCTGTTCTCTGAGAGAGTATAGCTCCCACGGCACAGTCTGAAGCATCCACCTCTATTATGAAGGCAAGCTCTGGGTTGGGATGTACTAGTATAGGTGCAGTGGTAAATTTATCTTTTAGACGGGAAAATGCTTCCTGGGCTTGGGGAGTCCAGGAGAACTTAGACTCTTTCCGGGTAAGTTGGGTGATAGGTGACACTACCTCAGAGAAATTTCTAATGAAACGTCTATAGAAGTTTGCAAACCCGATGAAGCGCTGTACCTCCTTCACATTTCTAGGACTTGGCCAATCATTGATGGCTTGGGTTTTACTTCCATCCATACTAATTCCTTGTGTAGACAGTACATACCCCAGAAATTGAATTTCGGTCTTATGGAATTCACACTTTTCAAGCTTGATGTAAAGATGATTTTGTCTTAGACGTTCCAAGACCATTCTCACATGTCCATGATGTTCCTCTGTGGAGTTAGAAAAAATTAAAATATCATCCAAATAAATTACCACAAATGTATCCAGGAGATCCCTGAAGATGTCATTCACCAAGTGTTGGAAAGTGGCTGGGGCGGTACTCAGACCAAAAGGCATAACTAGATATTCAAAGTGTCCATAGCGTGACCTGAATGCAGTCTTCCATTCATCCCCAGGTCTAATACGGACTAAGTTATAGGCCCCACGAAGATCTAGTTTAGAAAAAATTTTGGCATGTCGCACTCTCTCCAATAACTCAGGGATTAAAGGCAATGGATAACGGTTTCTAATAGTAACCTTATTGAGTTCCCTATAGTCTACGCATGGTCTCAGGGATCCATCTTTCTTCTTTACAAAGAATATGGGTGCCCCTGCAGGAGATGAAGAGGGGCGTATGAAGCCCTTGGCTAGATTTTCGTCTATGTACTCTTTTAAAGCCTTCAGCTCGGGCCCCGCCAGGGGGTAGATCTTACCAAAAGGTATCTCTGCTCCAGGCAATAATTCAATTGGACAATCATATGGACGGTGAGGAGGAAGCTGGTCAGCGTTCTTCTTGTCACATAAATCCACATAGTCCTGGTATACAGCTGGTAGTTCAGGGACTGACATGGTTCCTTTAGGAACAGAGCAAGCTGAAATTTTTGGACTCATCTGTTTCTCTGGAAAGTGTAATTCCTTGGTCTCCCAGTTAATGGTAGGATTCTGAGCCTGCAGCCATGGTAGCCCTAGAATAATGGGAAAGTGAGGAGAAGAGATAAGCATAAAGGACAGTTTCTCTTGATGATCTTTACCCATAAGAACCTTTAAAGGCTCTGTTTCCTGATCCACTGGTCCAGAGGTCAGCAGGGAGCCATCCACAGTTTCCATCTGTACTGGAGTAGCCTTCTTCACTGAACGTATTCCCTGTTTCAGAGCAAAGGAGACATCCATAAAATTTCCACTTGCACCTGAGTCGATCATAGCAGAGCTAGACACCCAGGCTGAGTCAACCCAGAGTTTGATGGAAAGAAAACAGTGAGAATGTTTTTTTTTACAACTCAGCTGGGACACCGCTGAGGAAACTTGAAAGATGGCAGCATTTACACAGTCAACGTCCTCAGAGGTAACGGAGTTTAAGTCCGAGAAATCAAGATCTGTTGCTGCAGATCTCTCTGGAGCCTGAGGCTCGGACCTGACAGATCCCCTCTCGCAACACTCACAATGAATGAGTGCTGCAGTAGTCTTGCGAGAACTGTTGTGAATGGGTTTGAGATGAGTTCTGAGCAGAGGCTCCCTCTGGTGGTTACAAGCGGTACTAGTGAGGATTGGGAATCAGGTGTTACTGATTGGTCTTATTTAAGGGAATCATTTTCCCATCAGGGTTGCCGGTGATCAATTGTTCTGGTCTGAATCCTTCTTTCCAGTTTCCCTTGTAGCCTGCTGTGTCATGTCTGCATCTCCTGCTATCAGATAAGACAATTTCTTCTTTTGTGTTTTTGCTATATTTTTGCATTTTGTCCTGCACTTCTGTGGGGCCTTCTGGGTCCCCTCCGGGGGCTTTTGCCCTCTCAGTTTAGTTCAGCCACTGTGTTTTGTACTTTTGCTTTTTCCAGTTTTTTCAGTGGCTGCTGTTTTTGTTACACCAGAGAGCTAATTTAGGTGGTAGAGGTCGTGTGATCTCAGGTGATTTTGAAATTAGTAGAGTTGGTGTTTTTCAGGTTTTCTGGGATTGCAGTAAGTACCCTTCCTGTCCTTTTCTATTTAGATAGTTTGGGCCCCAGCGTTTGCTCATACTATTTTCTTTCTGTGTCAGTATTTCCTCTTGTCTAACCGCCATTACATGTTTGGGGCTTTCTATTATCTTTGGGGTTCTGCTCCGGGGCAGATAGCTTTCCTATTTCTATCTTTAGGTGTAGTTAGTTTCTCAGGCTGTGACGAGGCGTCTAGGACCATCGTAGGAACGCTCCACGGCTGCCTCTAGTTGTGGTGGTTAGTCAGGGTACTGCAATCTCATAGATTCCAACTGCTCTGGTGTATTTCCTTTTTTACCTGCACTCCTCAGCTACCGTAACATAACAGTATCACCGGCCTTAAAGATTGTATGGTACTCACAGAAGGGAAAAAATATTTTGAAGGAAGAAAAGTTGTCAGAGATATTTTTCTGTTTGTTGCATTTTTTTTTTTTTTTTTCCCTCTGTATCTCTGGGTGCTGGGGAGGATCTTTTCTCTCAATGGAGTTTGCACAGTTGTCTGGCCGTGTGGATCAGCTTGCCACTGAGGTTCAGAGTATTGCTGCATATCTTGCTAGGTTGCCTGTTGTGGAACCTAGGATCCCCATGCCAGATTTGTTTTTAGGGGATCGAGCTAAGTTTCAGAATTTCAAAAATAATTGTAAATTGTTTCTTGCCTTAAAATCTAAGTCCTCAGGAAACGCAGCGCAGCAGGTTCAAATTATCATCTCTCTCCTGCGCGGCGATCCTCAGGATTGGGCTTTTTCCCTGACACCTGGGATCCTGTTTTGAGTGATGTTGATGCATTTTTTCAGGCTTTGGGGTTATTGTACGATGAGCCTAATGTCACTGATCAAGCTGAAAAAGCCTTGTTGGCATTAAATCAGGGGCTTGATGACGCTGAGTTATACTGTCAGAGATTCCGTAGGTGGGCAGTCCTGACCAAATGGAATGACGACGCTTTGGCGGCCCTTTTCCGGAAGGGTCTGTCGGTTAATGTAAAGGATGTTATGGTGGGATTCCCTGTCCCCTCTGGTCTCAATGATTCTATGTCATTAGCGATTCAAATTGACAGACGTTTGCGTGAGCGGAGAAGTATGCGTGGAGTGGTGTTGCCTTGTGAGCCAGCTGCTGAGCCCATGCAGTGTGATGGAGTGGTGTCTGGGGCACAGCGTCATGAGTTTCGAAAGCGCAATGGGTTATGTTTCTACTGTGGTGATGCCTCTCATGCTATTTCAGTCTGCCCTAAGCGGGGAAGACATTTTGCACGCTCAGTTGTCTTGGGTAGTGTTCAGACTAAGTTTTTATTAACTGTCACTCTGATATGCTCTCTGTCCTCATTTTCTGCTCAGGCTTTCGTTGATTCTGGAGCAGCTATTAACCTGATGGATTATGATTTTGCTAAACGTTGTGGATTTCCCTTGATACCCCTACAGAAGTCTATTCCCTACTGGGGATCGATTCTACCCCTTTGGCTGAGAATAAACCCCAGTTTTCTACTCAGGTGATAATGAGGGTTGAACCTGATCACCAGGAGTGCTGCAAATTTTTGGTTCTATATAATCTGCATGACATTATCGTGCTGGGTTTCCCTTGGTTACAGTCTCATAATCCTGTTTTGGATTGGAAATCTGTGTCTGTAACCAGTTGGGGCTGCCAATGTGTTAATACCAACACTCCTGTTTTTTCTGCCTCCCCCCAGGCTGAGGATGTTCCTGACTTTTTGTTTGATTTTTCTGATGTGTTTAGCGAAAGTAAATCTGCATCCTTACCTCCCCATAGGAGCTATGACTGCGCTATTGAATTAGTGCCAGGTAGTAAATTCCCTAAGGGTCGCCTTTTTAACTTGTCTGTACCTGAACATGACGCTATGCGGTCTTATATCAAGGAATCATTGGAGAAGGGTCATATCAGACCATCCTCTTCACCCTTAGGTGCCGGTTTTTCTTTGTGACCAAAAAAGATGGTTCATTAAGGCCGTGTATTGATTATCGTCTCTTGAACAATATTACTGTGAAATAT